>JAPYZK010000235.1:0-32983 GCA_030522785.1 Platygaster equestris
GGTGTGATGGTGCCACAATTGTTTTTTTTTTTTTAGAGACCGATTTACCTAAATTTTCCGCGTGTGCGAAAAACCCATCACCCAATGTGTTCTCCGACAAATAAACTAACAATCTTAAAAAATAAATCAATGTAACCCACCGTTGTCGGCAACGGGGTGAGATATCCCGGACGGAGGTACTGATTCGCGCTAGACGTCAGCATCTTGATTAATCCCAGACAAATCTCCGTCAGATCACAAGAAAGTACATAATCCCGTTTGTTTCAGGGGCGCACTGAATCACTCATGAGCACTGGATGGAATCCGCACTGATCGCGATCCGGACCTCGGGCCACTCGCCAGGACCGCACTTTTCGACCTTGGGGTACTGGGGTAAGTGACTTTTTCTTAGAATGGGGTCGGGGATGTCAAAGAACCCGGGGTAACTCGTGACGCGCGACGGCCATCCGCGTAACCGGGTCCTCGGAGCGGGCTTCAGTTGCGACTGTCGGACCTTGCTCGGAAGCATCCCTCCCCCGGGGAATCCCCACCAGGGTTGGGTGTCGCGGGCGCGACCGCTAGGTGGCGGCTCAGGAGCCTCTTTTCACGCCGGCACGCTTTTCCCGCCGGCAAAGGACTTGTCAAAGTCGCGCCGCTGTCACCCTTTTCCACCCCTTTGGTAATTTGAACTATAGTTAGCTTGTGTACGGCGGCGTATTTCAGGTTTTTTGCGCGCTGTGAGTTTTGTTCGTATTTCATAGTCGCCTATGGTGGGAAAAAATGGGAATGGGGGAAGTCAAGATTTTGAGTGTTCGGAGAAGCACTTGAATTTTAAGTACAGTTTGGGGTGCAAAACGGTATGGTTGCCTCAACCACACTGTTTTGTCCGTGTGGTATTTGAGTGTTGACTCCTGGATTCATTGCAGTTATTCTATTGACTTCATCGTGACCTCGAGATGATAACAAACAATCAATCACGTGAACCATAGAAAAAGTCATGAACAAGATACGTCTAACATATCGTTAGCCTATTTAACGAAAAAAAATGGCGATGTTTTTCCCACTTCTAAAAAACATCGAGATAAAAAAGGCATGAAAGCACTCAATTCAACACACTCGATTTCGAGCACATTACATTTTTGTCATCGCGTTCGCTTCTTCGTACGTAAACTCAATTTCGCTTGCCAACATGTAGTTTATTTTTCCCATTGTCGCTTTTTAATGCGACGCAGTTGCACAAAACGTTCCATTAGAGCGCGATAAAAATTCGTCGAAACGTTGTTTGCAATTTGTCATGCGTTCATTTACATTGGAGCGCGGTAATATCGCGCGATGTATAAACATTTTCGTTTCCTGGCAGTCGATGAGCTGAATTTATGAATACGGCTTTGTTTTGATCAAATATTTCCACGTACTATTTTTTATTTGATAATTCCATTATCCCGCGGTTGTTTGATAAACACGCCTTTCGCCGTGTCAACTGCATGTAGACATTTTTTTCTCTCGTATTTTTTTAGTTCAATGATTATTTTCTTTTGTTGAAAAGTGTGTTGAAATTCTGAGAATTGTGTAGAATTTGGAATTCATTCGGAATCGTCGCGAATGGGCGATACATCGGAAGTCAAAGATCAGAAGACGAACTGAGGACAATAAATGCATGACATTACCCGTAATGGAGGGCATTTCTCTGGAGCACTGACGAATGTACTGCGGATCAGTAATCGCGTAATTATTCATCACCCGAAACAGGAATATTCATCTCGCGTGTTGGAAACCGCCCGTTAATTATCGCACCGATTGTTTCGCCGCGTCGCGAATCGGACAATGCGCATTTGTTGTGATTGGCGCGTAAATAAAACGGAAAATGTTATCGTCGCGAGTGGGATAACTTTTGCGGACACCGTCTATAAAATGTGCTTTTCGCGAAACACTTGCGCAAACATATTTTTCAGTTCAATAGGAACAAAGAACTTTTTGAGGTTAGATTGGTTTGGATGATGGAAAATTTAGTGTAATCGTATCGTGTTTCTTCTTATCTTCTTTACATTAATTTTTCTCAAATAGTCTATCTATTTACAGACCGTAAAAATAGGAAAATACCGTTCATTCCACCTTTTACAAATATTACTCCCGACCTGCTCGAGCACAACCCGGTTAAGCACGCAACCCTTTAAAATTCTCCCGGTGACAAAAAAACCAAAGAATGCTCTCCCGAAGACATCAAAAAGAACGAACTCGCAACGATCGCAAAAATTGCCGGACTTTCAACGCCGCAATAAATCCGTTTTGACATTCGACGAGTGAAAGATTGATAGTCCACCGGTATAAAAAAATCCAACGACCCAAATTCCATTTCCTTCGCCGCCTATTTTCGTCAAATTTATGCCGCGTTTTAAAAACCCGAAAGAATTCACGTCTCATAAAAATAAACGCCCACAAATTTCCGGAAATCCATCTATTTACTAATTTTCGTGTCGTAAAATACGCTTTCTTTCGAACAAAAAACAACGGAGGAGAAAAAGATCGTAAAAGTCAAAGACAATTCGTGAGGTACTTTGGGAGTCACTTTCTCGAGATCATTGGCGAGATATATTTATCAGATGTGAAGCTTTTGAAGGCATGACAGCATTCAATTTGGGGGTTTTCATTCCTGGGGGCAATTTGGAGATGAAACGAGAGGCAGTTGGATACGAGCAGTTTCCTCGGGAGAGCATTAGCGGCATTATTAGCGCCGTATAATTATCCGCGTTTGCGGGGCCGAACGGGCTACAGAGGATTCATTGTTGCTCGAGGAAACCGGCATTAGTGTCCGCTGCATTTTGCGTAAATCACGATTTTCGACGCCGAAAGCGTTTTATTTATAGACGGTTGACGCCGGATCAGACTGCTTTTGCGGAACATGGATCGGGTTGCGTTGTGATATTGTAATTTTTCGAAAATATGACTCAAAGTCCCAACCAAATGCGCCTACCTCCCTCAAAAGTGTCAAGAATGCGAAAATGGATGAAGATAAATTATCTTACAAATATGAAGAATAATTTGTAGGATTTTCGAAAAAATCGAATAGAGGTGAAGTAGAGCAGACGATGAAAATTATACTTGAAAGTGTATGGTTATTTATTACACGTGACAAAATGACGAAAGGTCGAAAGTAACATATTATGTATAGTTGGATTCGCATGGTTATAGGTGAAACTGAATTTACCTGAGTGGATCCGAATGTTCTGAAACGGATCTGCAGCGGTCTTTAGAAGATTTAAACAGTCTATGTCGGATCAAAAGTGGTCTATAGTAGATCTTTAGTGATTTAGAGTGTACGTGAAATATGTCCTATGGATCTAACGTTGTCTATAGTAGATCTGAACAGTCACTTATCGATTTTAACGTTTTCAAACGGATTTCAAGTGGTTCATAGTGAATCTGAACGGTCCAAAACCTTTCTTTTCTGGTGCCAAGTGGATTTAAACAGACCCAATCGGATCTGAAGTCGTGTCTAGTGGATCTGAGCAGTTTCTATCAAATTTGAAATGGTCTACGTGGATCTAAACGTACCTTGACGGATATAAAGTTGTTTGTAGTGGGTCTAGAAAGTCTTACACGTCTTAAAAATGATGAACAGTGGATTTAGACCGTCTCAATCAGATATAAAATTATTTACAGTCGGTCTCAAGTGATCATTAGTGTATTTGAATCATGTCTTTTGGATCTAAAGTTGTCTATAGTAGATCTGGACGGTCCAAAACGTTTCTTTAGTGGTACCAAGTAGATCTAAACAGTCTCCATCGGATCTAAAGTCATCTCTTGTAAATCTAAACAGTCTCTGTCAGATTTAAAGTGGTCTACGTGGATCTAAACGTATTTTGACGGATCATAAAATCGTCTGTAGTGTGTCTATAAAGTCTTACACGTCTTAAAAATAGTAAATAGTGGATTTAGACCATCTCAATCAGATAGAAAACTATCTACCGTCGATCTCAAGTGATTTTTAGTAGACTTAAAATGAGTCTTTTGGATCGATAGTTGTCTATAGCAGATCCGAACGGTCTCTATCAGATTTGAAGTGGTGTGATGATAAATTTGATTTAAAGCTAAAATTGTTTGCAGCGGATCTAAAAGGTCTTACACGTCTCTAAAATTGTAAATAGTGGATGCAGACCGTCACAGTAAAAAAAAAGTTATCTATAGACTATATAGTGGATTCGTGTACAGTGTATGTACAGTGTACAGTGAATCTCAACGGTCCCAAATGTATCTACAGTGGTCTATAGTGAATTCAAACGTTTTTAAAGCAATCCATAGTGTCTGAAGTCGAAGTATGGTCTATACTGCGGATCCTAAAGTGAAGGTTTTCATACTTTGTGATAAATCAAGGCTTTGAGTTGATTCATTTTAGATCGAAAAAGTCGCTGAAGAGTTGATTTCGTTTTTGCGTGATTGTAGAACCCCAACTCTCATTATTTTCATCGTAGGTGGCGTTAAACATTTCGATTCGTGGTTGTACTCACGATTTGTTGCTTCAAAAAACAAGCCGCTCGTAACTCGATCATCGAGCAAGCAATTTCTTTGAAATACACCAAATCGATATTGCCGACTATTGGATGGTTATAAATTCAGGGCTCCTCAATAAAGTTTACTGCTCGCGCTTTATTTACCATAAATCGCACGGAAAACGTAATTTCGCGGGGAATAAAAAGACGAATTTTTAACCGCCAGATTTGTGCATCGCACTATTTTTTCATAACGATTTATCCTCGGCTGTACGATGTACAACCGAAACACTCTTTTCCCGATTTATTGACTTTTTGTGGCTCGCTCATATTTTCTCACGGATGACATTTCATATTTATTTTGTGTTGCTTCGCGACTTGAATAAACTCTTTTTGTAAATTATCTGCTCGACTTTTAACGTCCACGATTTTTCACCTTTTATTATTCCAAGCTTTGTCAATATTATGTGTGTCAATTTGGACCGAAATTGAGTGATCGGCCTTGAAACACATATTCCGTATATTTTCCGATTCAGCTATTCTTGATTAAACGAAGAATAATGTTCCAGTTTCACAACAAGTTTGTCACCGTAGCAAAATGATTGATCGCTGATTATGGATTCCTGAGCAATCCATCAAACTCAGCGAAACGTTTTTTTGTTATTACGATGTTTTCCTCTTTCGTTCGAGGATTAATATCCCAAATGTAAAAAAGCGACATGTGGAAATCAATCAACGAAAGATGGATTTTTGGTGTCACAAATGTCATTTGCGTACATGAAAGGTTTTTTTCGAACCATATTTACACATGAATCGAAAAGAGTGAATTTTTCGACTTATGACAATATTTGTTCGAACGTATTAACATGATTCAACATATGGGGAGTGTACGTAAAATTTTGGACCGTCACACCGAATGTTTAACGTCAATGATAATTTTGGAAATGTTTGCCAAACGAGTGTCTGATAACATATAGGCCCCTGACTTCAGTGAAATATTAAAATGGTCAATGGAAAACCTACTTTTAAGAGACAAAATAAATAAATAAATTTTTTTTTTTTAAATAATCTCCTAAGAACCCTGAAACATGAACAATGCCTTGCTACATTTATGACCGTCCCTCTTACCCAACGGCCCAAGACACAAATCACGATACTCGTTATGGAATAAATATGCATGACCTCCGCGATTGTCGTAAATCAGGAATCCACGATAATTACGTAATTACAGCACCACCGGCTGATACATTAAGCAGGGCACTGTCAAAAACGTCAGGGCGGGAACGAAATGGTAGAGCACGAGCGCTGCGCTCGCGAGCGTGATCTTTCGAGATTTATGACGGCGCGTTAAAAACGCTCCTAATCGGCCAGCGAAACGCCGCGTCGTTAACGCGAAGAAAGTAGAGCTGCGTGAGACGATCGCATAAATCTTCCATTGCATCGGCGAACCTGTTATTAGTGGCATTGATAACGATAATGTTCGCACAACCTCGACTATCTCGCAATCCATTTTGCACGCAGCAACCGACCGTTTATGGGGAATTTATCATAACGAAACGGCGGTTATTTTCGTGGGACATGAATACTATAATCGCGGACACTTTTGGGTTTTCGAATTAATGTTTGTGCCATTTGGAGCTGTGAGGAATGGGTTATTCATGGGTTCGGAGACAGGTGTTTCACGGAATAAAAAGATGATTTGTTGCCATAATTTAGTTGCCAGACAACTAATGTGGGATGAGGTAAAAACTTTTGCTTGTAAGGAGAGCAGATGCTGTACCGTAAAGACGACTTCAGATCCAACAGAGACTGTTTAGATCCATTTGGTACCACTGAAGATCCGTTTGGAATTGTTCAGGGCCACTATATAGACACTTGCAATCCGTTTTCAAACGCTCAGTTCCTCTATGAACCACTTCAGATCTGATAGAGAGCTTTCATACCTATAATATACAATGTGAGATCCAAAAAAATTATCATATCCACTATGAATGACTTAGAATCTACTATAGACCACTTTTGATCCGATAGAGACTGTTCAGATTTATAAATGGACGACACGAATTATCCCTAAATGATGAATGAAGTGAATCAGTAGAAGTGCTCGATTAATCCCATTCTCAATGAAAAAACCTTCTCCTAAATCTCCTTACAAATAAATAACGACACTACTCCGCCTTCCTGGAGAAAAAAGATCGTAAATAATTGTCGAAAATCCATGTGTGAAAAACACTTGGCAGTCCTTGGCAAAGGAATCCCGCTGTTGATCCATTCACGTATTTCCCGAAACGAAACGACGTATCAACGAACCCACGTTGTTATTAGATTTGGGGAAGCGAGCGATTGATCCTGCGAGTGATCGAGTTCTTAGATTTATGCGTGTTTTGCGTGCTCTATTAGCGCGATCCGGGGTGTACCACGCGATTAACTTTCGATGGGGCCATCAGTAACTACCCAAAACGTGCCGTACAGGCACAATGGGAGCGTGACTTCGGCACCGAAGGAACTAAGGGATAAGGCTTATTCACCCTCGTCGTAACAAACTACTCGTGATTCCGGAATCATTCATCAACCGCGGGCGGATAATAACATATTTATCTGACGTTTAACCCCGGCCGGAAATGTTTAATCTTCTGAAAACGTGGATTTTTTCTTCGTGGAAAGAAACTAGGTATGGAGAATCAAAACAGTAAACATTTGGTCCATGATTCACCATATTTCTTATACTTAAATGCTGCATCACTTATCATACAGAATGAAGTTACCAACTTGCAATTATTATTCAGTTGCATATGAAGTTGACTTGTGCTTTTTAAAGTCGAACAGGGCCATATAGAGTAGATCTTAGTGGATCTAGAGGATTTTTTAATAGACCTTGGGGATTTTAGTGGATCTAGAGTGGATCTTGACTATATCTAGACTATTTTTGAGTGGATTTTTGTGGATCTAGAGTATTTTTAACTGGATCTTGGTAGATCTAGTGTAATCTTGAGTGGATCTAGAGTTCATCTAGAGCATTTTTAGATGAATCTAGAGTACTTTTAAGTGGATCTTGGTGGATCTAGAGTGGATCTTGGTATATATACAGTGTTTTTAATTAGATTAGAGTATTTTCAACTGGATCTAGAGTGAATCTTGGTGGTTTTAGAGTATTTTTGAGTGGGTCTTGGTGCTTTTAGAGTATTTTCAAGTGGATCTTGGTGGATCTAGAGTATTTTTAAGAGGATCTTGGTAGATCTGGAGTGGATTTTGGTAGATCTACAGTGGATCTCGGTGAACCTAGAGTGGATTTTAGTGGTTTTATAGTATATTCAAGTGAATCTTGGTAGATCTACAATAGTTTTAAGTGGATCTTGTGGAACTTGATATATCTAAAGTATTTTTGAGTGGATCTTGGTATGTATAGAGTAGTATTTTCAAGTGGATTTTAGTGTTCCTAGAGTAATACGAAGTGAATCTTGGTGAATCTATTTTTGGGAGGATCTTGATAGATCTAGAATATTTTCAAGTGGATTTTAATGGATCTAGAGTATTTTCAAGTGGATTTTGGAGGATCTAGACTAAATCTTGCAGGATCTAGTGTATACCTGAGCGACCCTTTGTGGATCTAAAATATTTTCAAGTGAATCTTGTTAGATCTAAAGTATTTTCAAGTGGATCTCGGTGGATTTGGAGTGGATCTTGGTGTATCTAGTGTATTATGAAGAGGATTTTATTTAATCCAGATTATTTCAAGTCGATCTTGGCGTATCTTGAGTGGATCTTGTTGGTTTTAGAGTATTTTTAAATGGATCTTGGTGGATCTGGAGTAATATCAAGTGAATCTTGGTAAATCTAAAGTATTTTCAAGTGCACTTGAAAATGAACATTTTTTGAATGAGAATTCACATGTATGAGAATTATAAATGGACGCTTGGACAGCTGGGAATTGTCAAGTTAATTCGTCTTCGGCGAAGGTTACTACTAATGCAGAAACCGCGATCCCTTCGTAATTTATTTAATATGACGAATTATGGGCAATTTCCACCGGTTACTAGAAAGCAATTTGGTTCACCGTTTACGACAGTAGGACTCAGGCAAAAGGTTTCGATAGTAAGTAGAAGTGTTCTACTCGTGTATTCACAGTACCACATCCCACCGGAATATCGCGGTGAATCGTGGGGCAATTTCCAACGTGGTTTTGCCGTCTATTGTTGGACGAAACCGAATGACCGAGATCAGGAAAGACCGCGTTGCGCGGGAACTGAAGGGGGTCGAGTTCAAAAGCTGCTCTGCAACTGTCGGATATTTAGAGTGTTTGGACAAGTTGTCAGCTGGCGACAATAGAAAAATAGTTGGCTTATGGCAGCAATAAATGCGGTGTAAGAGTAGAGGCGCTCCCCCTTTGGGTTTTTCTGGCCCGAAGGTGTTAAAAGAAGCTCTCGGGTTACGAAAAAGTATAATCCAGGACTGGTGGCACAGAGAACAGGAATTTTACGGCGTTCAAAAATGTAGACGTTCAAACTCATGGAAAATTGAAAATTTTCGTAGAAGAAAGAATTACACGAAACTCAGGAAAAATATTCGCTATCAAAATAATAATTTCTGATAAACAATGACGAAGACAGGACAAACAAAATCAAGATTCCGCAACGTCAAAGCAGAGAACATCAATATATCGTTACTCAGCACAGATACTTTGTGCATTCTTGAACGTAGTTACACAATGATCGATCGTATAATTACGTTAATAACTCGCGACACCCATTCGCTATAACATGAAAAAATGGCTACGAGAGAGGATGAAAACATCCTCATGAAGTAATGTCACGACTATGTCGCGAAGTGACGAAGACGAGCCATTATTCACAGTTGCTTTTCCTCTTTCGTCTTTGTTCTTCTCGTCTCCTCAAACATTCGCCGGAGGTGAAACTGCTTTCTTGAAAGATTTGATGGATCATCGAGCCATCAAACGTGCTCGGCAGGAAAAGCTTATTTTACGACCGCGATTTACGTGTGAATCATTACGGTCGTACGTCTTTCAAGATTTTAAAAATATTCATTTAGTATACAACTCCGTCTTCCGCGTTGTATTTCACGCTGGTCAGTAGATACGGATTCCGATGATATTTTACGGACTTCATGTGCAGGGAAGAAAGCTTCGAATTCCGTGTTGATTGTGGGGTGATCAGATTCGAATGAGTTTTACATCGTTGATGGCTGTAAACAACGTTGATTATTGTGAGATATTTATCATCTAGGACTTGCCAATAAATATAACACAAAAACACAGAAAATCTCGCCAAGCTCCACAAAACTGATCATACTTCAAGCACCGCAAGCCCGAAACGCACCCGGCGTTAATTGCATTAGAAACTGGCCGGGGATAATGAGCGGGGAATGGACAGTCGCGTTCATCTCGAAGCTGACACGGGATCGGCGAGGGGGGTAATAGGCGAGTGAGTATGATGAATGAAAGGCGCCTGACAAGCGGCCATCGCGGCCCATGATAGATGACCGTCGTCTGATTATTTCATACTTGGCAATCAGCGCGATAATCCATCCGCGGCGCTGCAACCTGTCACGTATAAATCACCGGTTATCACGGCCTGTCACGGCCATGGCTCCTTCTCGTCGCGCGAAATTAAACATTCGCGCTGATCGGGCCGGATCATCCGGATTTACACCGTGGGCTTTGTCGCGCGCCGAGAAATGTTGACGAACTCGAGATACGTCGGGGCTGGGAAGCCTCGTGAGGGAACGCGATTAAAGTGCACGGCAGCTCGACGTCCGCGTCAGTGCGAAGAGAGATGTGTGGGGCCGCGCTGCCCTTTGATGTCGGGATATTTACTCTGTGCCCGTGGCATGATTGTGACGGCTCGTATCGGGACCGTGACGTCAGAAATGAGCCCTCCTCGAAGTCTTGCGATATATGAGTCATGTTGTAACCTGTAGGTTGAGGAAGGACATCTAAGGATTTTGGAGGAGTTTTTTTTTCTATTTGACGAAGAAAAGGCAAAAAAGGTTAAGCCAACCGAGGTGGTTTACGAGTCGGAGAGGAACCGACTTTATGTCGTCATGTGTCACGCGTCGTTACTGCAGCGCCGCCGTTATGAGACTTTTACGATAAGATACGTCGCACCTTTCACCCCTGACAACTCGCGGATTTACCGGTCGCTCCGTGCGGTAATGCGAGTACGAGGGCTGCACGCTCGTTTACCGAGGATTTACACTAAGAGATTCCGGGACGTGGGATGTGTGGAATCGAATTAGCTGTTTTCGGTTTATCGGATTATTTAACGAGTTTCTTTTCAAGAGATTTTTCTACTCGAGAATTTGACACTGTTATGGGCTTGTGTTTTACGGAAGGATTAAGATAGGGATGGGCGATATCGATGTCTAGCGATATTTCAAAACAGCGATACATGACATGTCCATAGATGATGGGAGATGACGATACTCCTAACCTTGACAACCGTCAGAACTTTTGAGTTTTCAAAACTTCGAGTTCGGAATTAACTTCAAAAACCCGAAGTTCAAATTCCAATCCGGAAATTTGAAGTTGAAGGTTCAGTTGGTAACGGATGAACAAGAAAAGAAAAATTTAATAGTTCGGTGTTTGGCCGAAACAGGTTTTTTCAGGCTGCGTTTATGAGTAATTGCATAAATATGCTAACGCATTGCGAGTACACTCGGAAACCATGTCGAGTTGTTTTCGCTGTGCTAATGGGGAATGTACATAGATGGATTGGGAGGACTCTTCATGCAGTTAACACTTGCAGTAGCGGCGTTATGCCAACTGCAAACAATCGCTGTACAAACGAACCGACTTGGAAAGGTTGCGGAAGACTTTCGCGAAAGGCTGCAATGGATTGACAAAGAAAAATTTGTCGAGAGTGAATATTTTTCAACGAAGTTTCTTTGTTTGATCAAGGAGCTGTTCCGTCATTGATGAAGGAATACAATTTTCGAATTGTGTATAAGTCGATCATCGATTTTGGTATTTTAATTGCAACATTGATGGAAAGTGCTTCTGGACGACTTTTTGCGTGAGTTCTATAGCTTTTTTTGAATTGTAATGTGGTAACTGAGAATTGTTGTAGTCATTGATGACTGGTGATAGTCAGTGAAAAAAATGTGTAATTGATGAGATGATGACTGACAAAATTTAGATTTATGCATTTTTTGCTATTCTGAATTACACACAAATTTACTCGTCATTGTGACACCACTTTTTAGATGATCGTGTTTGTTTGTACGGTCATGGATAATGTATTTCAAATGATGTACGAAAAAACAAGTTGAATTGAAATTTCATGGCGACGAACTTTCATAAATTGAAAATAAGTAATCCATAGCGGAACTTTTTTTAACTGATGTTGTGGAATCATTAGAAGTTGATGAATGATGTTTCACTTTTACGTCATTTTTGGCAGAAATATCAATTTTCGAGAAATAATATAATAACACAGAAATACTGATTTCAATTAATTGAAGCTTTCATTTTCATTACATTTCGCATCATCATTCAATTTTTTTCTGGTAAGAATTTCGATCGATGTTTTTTCACCACGTTATTGGAATCAAATTTATCAAAGATTATTATCAATTACACATTTTTTCTTGCAACATCGACGCACATACGAAAAAGTATCTACAATTTTTCAAACATTTCCCATCCCTTTTTTTCAATAACCAACGACCGGGAAAAAATGGAAATAATTTTGAGAAACGATGATTGGACGGCTGGTCGACGCGGTGATCAATTCTCAGATGATTTATGAAATCCATTCTCGAGTGTGTGGCATTGATTGATCACCGCCGTCCCAGGACCCGGAGGAAGCCGCTTCCCCTGCAAAAGAAATTTTGCGATAATGATTTAACCCAGTAATTTCCGTCGTTCGTCACACCAGTCCCGGTAATTAGTCAAGAAGCGACTAAAGAAAGTGAGAAGATGCAAATAACGGTCTTGCTCTGACAAAACAAACAAAAAATGAAGACGACGATCGAATATGTACTCGAACATTCTATTTTCGAGTGTGACCAAAACCACGCGCTCGAAATAGCCGTAACACGGAAGGCACGAATTCCTGTTAAGAGGATTATAATGTAACTGTCGAAATAATCCCGACACGACAGCCACGAAGAATGACAGCGAACGTAGACAAAATATGGTGGAACCTCCCAGCCGGTATCAGTAATAGGGTACACGACTATTTCATTTTCTCGGCTCGGAAGCTCTCGCGTGCGAAGGAGCTAATGTACGAGATTTATTGACTCGGTATCCGATATGTCAGAGAACGGGAGGGTAGGAGATAAGGGGAGGAAACGACTCATTAATTTCCAACCGTACCGAATGCCTCGGAATCGGGCCGATATTTTCAATGTCGCGATCGCGTTTTCGCGCGATAGCGGCGAAGAACCGACGTTTACACATGCTGCTTTCGTACTTTCGATTAGGTGAGATTCTGCGATTGCGTTTTATGGTGGTGCGGAGTCGGTTGTGAAGAATGGATGCGTGATGATAGTAACTAAAATCCACATTTCAGTTACTAACTTCAATTCAAACTTGAAGTTTCGGAATTCGGAACCATTCGGGTGCGAAAGCAGAGCGCGAAAAAACGAGCGTCAGAAGATTTTTCGGGCACCGTCGATGGCGCGAAAGTGCCCTCCGCTTGAAAAAACACACCTGCGAAAGTTGGCCCCGACATTCATCGATTCGGAACGAAAAAGGCTGTCCAAACAGCGCGAGTCTCGCCGGCAATAAAGAGAGACCAGCGTGGCGCAATAATAAAACGTTGACAGCTGGCCGTGTATGAAGCCCACGGTTAAAGAGTGGGACATTGATGTGACGCTCTGACGAATGGAGTCAATGTCGGAAAGTGTCAGCGTGAAATACTCCCCGGATTGATGGGCGTGATTGCTTACCTCGGGGCCAAAGTCGATGAAACCAAAAATCACCATTGTCGAAAAAGGTGCATTATACCAGTGTCACCCCATGAATTAGCCCCCGAACACTTGAAAAATGGAAACGGGGGATCAACGGTGCTCGTAATTCTCTAACCACTGAATTTGTTAGGCCGAGGGGGAGAAGGACATTATTTTTCGAAAGTGCCAAAAAAGGAGCGAAATTTATACGTTTCCTTTGTGGGGCACGATTTCGATTTTTTTCGGATTGTTTGTCATCGTGATTCATGGCCATTTTCTTCGCCCCGACGTGAAAGACGAGATAATGGTTTTTGGTTCGAATCAGTATTTCTTTCGAGAATTGATTACCCGGATATTGAAAAATTCTGGAAATGAATTGTAGGGGATTGCTTGCTAGCCGGAAGAAGGAACGTTTCTGATGAGACCACCATTTGTGGGCAGTACTCCGCAGATTTTAACGATTGTTCTGACATCGGAGCTTTGTGGGATTTCACAGCTAGAATTGTTGTTGACTCCAACTACTTATAGAATTCTGTTACGTGAAAGCAACAGATGTATCAAAAGTGAGAAAAAAACGGATCGCGGCGAAATTACGTTGGATCGAGTTGATGAATTGACTAATTATGGCAATAATTAGTACACTGAGCAGGATATCGAAAAACGGATCTCAGTCGCGTCATTGGTGAGTGACGTAAAATTGATCGAGACACAATTATTGTTTCTTTTTTTAGAGATCGATTCGGCAAAATCATTTTCACCGTAAGGTTCATTTTCTTACGAGAATGCGACAGAAAATAGACCCTACAGAAGAAGTGACTTGCGGCTTTGTTCCGTTTCACGGCAGAAATTTGGCCGAGTGTTTTGCAAAAAAAGTACTGTGCAGTAATTACATTGCTGCCTGAAAACCGTCCATCGAAGCATAAAACTCTCAGCATTTCCCCGAACGTGCGTGGAAAGCAGGTGACAAACCTCCCTCCCCCTCGCACTTATTTATGATAACAACAAGTCGCATAATTACGGCGTCACGCGTCCGATGAAAAAAGTCCCAGAGAGCCGGGAGAATGCGGGAATCGTGTTACGGACGTCAGGGTGTGTCCCAGTCCTCCCCTTTAATACACATCCCCGAAGTCCATATAAACCGTCCGCAGCGTCGCTGTCACGCGCTCTCTCGCTCGCTTACCGGGAATTACGGGGCCGTAATTTCCGGACACTCTTTTATCCGCTTTATTCCCATCAACTGGCCCCGTTTCCGCCTTCTACGCGTACACAATCTCCTTTCGCCCCTCGTGTTTCTTTCGACGTAACGAGGTGGAGGTTGCGACAAAGTTGGAGTTACGGCCCGGATAAAGTCGCGAAAGCTTTTTACAAAACTGTTCCGGGAGCGTCGCGGGGATGATTTTTCGCGTACTCGCTGCGCCGCGGATTGGGAAATAAAACACTGCTGGGGCTCACGCGTCGAATTTTCCTACGGCGAGAATGTCGGGGCGATGTAGATTTGTCGCGTCGCGTGACAGGGAAATGTGACGTGTCATATTGCATCGGTTTGGATGGATAAGGATTTTTATTTTTTAGCGGGATTCGCGGGGCGAGGGCGTTTATCTTCGTTTGGGATGGAACTGAAGCCGCGGCGGATGGATGTATGTATTTTTTGTCACTCTAACCTCGAAATTCGTGTTTCGAATGCATTTTGAGACTCTCATGACGAAAAATGACTAAAATTTGGCAATAACTGTTTATAAACGGAGAAACAGTTATTCAGAATACACAAACGGTGGTGCACTGAAAAAGAAAAAAAACCATTGATCGTGATACACAGAATACTGGTTGCATCAACCAGTATTCACCAAAGAAAATAAGTCTCTTACAAACCCAACGAAACATGACCTAATTCCACTTTCACTCGCATGCTCAAAAATAGTTCATTCCCAACGATAAAAAAACCCCGACAAAAGCACTCGAGCCGAATCTCCCAGGTAAAATAAATTACCGTCATTTCGAAATCATCGATCTTGCCCATCAACCCCTTTTTCCATGCGGGAAGGCTACACGGATTATGTGGGCACAGCCCTAAATTGTGACGCTGCGGTAAAGTCAAACAATGCCCTCGTCACGGGGCGCATTGTTGAGTTAACACCATGCAGGGTGCTTCAGTCAACATCCGAAAAGCTCCCTTGCGCTCGCATCTGTCCCTCTCCGCCGTCTTCGTCTTTCAAGCTCACGCGCCTTCGTAGAAAGGGCATCATCAATTACACGGGAAATTGCGCGCCTATTATTTATGTACGTACCACGGCACGGTTATCGATGGCCGACAAAGAGAAGATAAATCGCGCCTTTGCCATTACAACGCACACATCGTCTGACGTCCACCATTCCGAAGTGGATCGCTTCTTAAATCATTCCAAATTAAAACTTGGTGATTAATCACGCGCCCGATCGGCCGTTTCGCAGACTTCCGTAAAGGTCGACCCGGGAAAATTTGTCGCTTCCTTTTGTGCGATTGGTGGTGGGGTTTGTCGAGGGCAAATGGCGGCCATAGCTTGCTCAGGGAAAGTTCGGACTTAATTTTCATAGAAGAAGTTGACGAAAACGAAGTTTCAAGATCCACAGCTCATGAGTTTCGGTCCTCATCATATTCTTGGTGTCCAAAACTTATTTCTTCTGTCAATGCAACCACAGTTTCCAGATCCACTAAAAATGGAACCAATTTTATATTATATTCCCCAAAAATGCGCTCCCTTATTTCCATCTTTATCTAATCCCCCATAAACCCAAGATGAGACTCTTTTCAAGTCAACTGTCCGCTCGCGTGAAAAGAGCGAATCCTCCAGCGAGCACCAATGCCGATTCCGGTTCAACGCGAAACCCTTCGTCGCGTCCCAAAAAGGTGCTTGCGGAAAATCCGTCGAGTCGAGGCAACCGCAACAGCTGGTTGCCGAAACCGCCGAACCTTCGGGGCCCCTGCGGCGTCCTCGGTAAATCAAGCGGAAAGAAAGGAAAGGACTGGAATTAAAACTGGATCAAAGGACCGCGCGCGTCAAAAGGACGAGAAGCACCTTGGAAGGATCCCGCGCGGAGGCAGGGGGTCGGGGATTAGCTCATTACCCGAATGAGCTATGCTAATCGAGTTTACGCTTGGCCTGATCGGCCCAGTAAGTAGAGGGATCAACTATCCCGCTGACGAAATCGTGCACTCGCTCGAAAGTGAAGCGGGGATGACGTGCCTTTTTGGAAAGATTCCGGCCAGATGGCCCGCGAGCGAATCTGAGGAGAAGAGGTTAGATTCCTTCGGATGCGAGATCTTTAGGATTTGCTTTCAAGTTCGGAGAAAAAAAGTAGGTTGAAGGGTTGTAAGGGAACAATGAACAATTCGAATTTTCCCGCCGTAGAATTTTGAATTTCAAAGATGGTTGGTGAATGAAAGAACGGATCGATACATCGATCAATTCAAAAGAAGTGCTACCAACTTGATTCGAACTGTTGGAACCTTCCAAGAGTTTCTCGAATGACAAATTACCTTTTTGGGTAAGTTTCTCAAATCAAAAAAGGAAAAACCGTATGGGCGATTCGGCGGCTCGATACGCTCCTGCTTTTTCTGTGCATTTTTAGAGCCAGTAAATCAGTTATCATTCCGTTATCTGTGCTTTGAATCGTGTGGTTTTTATTCAAACCACAAAACCTCGAAACGAGCAGATATCGTCGAGCTTGACCTTCGGAATGGGCGCTCTTTTCACGGGCAAATCGATGCTGATCTAGCATTGAATCCCGGAAAATAACTTTTGACTCCGCGGGTGAGCCAATAATTCAGGACCCCGAGATTGAAGTTCCTTGACCAAGGCGAAATTGAGACAGGCGTGCACGGTAAATCTTTTCTATTAGCTGTATCTCTTCTCCCCGGCCACCACAGGTATAAAGCCATAAATCGGAGCGAGAAAAAGCGACACCCCCGGAAAAACTGGAGGCGACGTCTGCTCGATCAGGTCGCGAGACAATGAGGGATCCCTGGTTTCGCCTCGAATAACGGAATTCCGCGAGTGTTGGGATCAGTTTCCCGATAATTTAACAGCCGTCGGGACTGGCAAAGGAAGCAATAAATCCGGCGATTGGCAATTGAGATGCCGCGGGTAAGCGAAAAGCGTCGAAGCGCAATTCATAATACGTGAGGTAAATTCCTTACGCCGCTTGCGTAATAAGTTGCATTACGTAAAGCACACGCAAATTCGTTAGTTGGCATTCTGAATAACTCGCGGTTCCCGCGTGCGTGGAATGATGCATTATTTCCCATACGCGAGTGTTTCTTTGCCGCGTAATGAACGATAAATAACGTGAATTAATGCCTTATTCCAGACGTGTCGGTTATTTATGTCCTGGAATAACTTTATCCCGCGCGTGATTACCGGCAGGCACGCACTCCCGTGCGTCTCCGCTGTTTCCTCGCCTGGAGGTTTACAGTGCTTTTCTGTTACCTTCGGATTCGAGGGTGGAGGATCGTCTTATAGGTTACAGTTCTTTAGTGGATAATCTCGCGTGCTCTGGACTTGGTGAATATGTGGGTTAGTGGGGTTGGTTCGCTAAGGAAACTGTTTGGTTGCAGCTACCAAACTGCATCGTCGCTAATTTAGTGATGGAAAAATATTCGATTATGCTCGATATTTATTGATACTGATGGAAAATTATCGATAATCATTGAAAAAAACATTCGGAAGTGAAAAAAGTTCAAATACAGTAATTCTCATAGAACTTTGTGTAGTTTCGAGAATAATATAGGACACTGAGACAAAGTGGTAAAAAATAGTACAGTACTATAAAATAGTATGTCTGGTCACCCTTATAGATTATGTACCGTTTTGCGTCGGTCAATTTAACTATAAAATTCTCCCCGTGTACTGTAACCACAAACTATCAACCACTGATGGACTCAAAATCCAAAAAAGCCAACCCCCGAGTACGCGGGCCCTTCATTAATCAACGATTAAGCCAAAGAGAGCCTTGATAAATTATAACGATACCGCATCTCATGACATCACCATCAGTCACCAGCCTGCGGCGATGATATCTCACCAGGACGTGTTTACATTTATCACAGTCATCTTTTGATTTATTCCCCGCGCATTATCATCTGGCACTTTGACAAGGAGAGACGCGAATACACATCGCTTAAACAATGCAGAAATGCGAAAAGAAACTCCGCGGTGACTCGCTATTTGTCATGTCGCGTTATGCAAAACAGCTCAACGCCGCTGACTTTCCATCGCGAGGCGCGTCTCGCTCATTGAAATGAAGACGTGAAATTTTTCTGATTACCATTATTCATTTCCGCGCGCGCGTCGAGGGTAGTGACGTTTCGCGAATATTTGTGTCGGGGAGGTTTGATCGATGTTTCTAGTTTTCGTTTCGATGGCACCTTCGTTGGACATGTATCTTGTGGACAGGGTTAGAGACTGGAAATTTCCTTGGAATTTAGTCACTCCGGATAAACAAATTTCGAGTGTTTTAGGTGATTCACTGTTCTTGAAAGTTGTAAAAATTTTATTTCGTTTCTGGAAAGCTTTCACCGTTTTGATCATCCTGATAGTCATTATCAGATTTATTGCATCTTCAAAGATGAACTGTTTGAAGTTATACGAACTTCAGTTCTGGGAACGGTTCGGCTAGGAGGGTAGTGATTTAGTAGATTTTACGAGATTCCATCTCTGGAATTTCTGAAATTCTGAAAAAAATTATTGGTAGTCAAATTTGCTCCATGTCGATATATTTCGATCAACCCTTTCCTTCTTCTGCCATCTTGGATTTAGATACATAAAAATTGCTGGCGGGAAATTCAAACTCAGATTAATGAACGACTTTTCCGTTACAATTTTCCAGTCTCCAAATTAAATCTCCGAATAACTCCAAAATCACCAAGAACGAAAACCTCGATATTTCAAAGTAGAAATTTGCGCAACGTCTGTCATAAATTTCGATAAATAACGTCGAAATAAAATTCACAACCAGCGACTTATGTTAATTATTGATAAATGATATCTGGCGTAAAAAAAGTCGTGTCGTAACCATTAAAAGCGACGTTGTTAGATATTCGCGAGCGTTTTGATTCCATAATTCTCACCCCGCCGAGATAGCGGACTGTTATTGGAGCGAGCGCAATCAGTCACCCGGACCTGCAAAAAGTCGCTGTTCCCGATCCGCCGAAACACATGTCATTAATCATCGATAGCGGATCGTTTGATGATTTTTGTCTTTCCAGCGCTCGGGACGGGTTTGACTTTATCTGCGAAAGCAAGATATATCGACACGAGTTTGCGCGTCGCGTAATAGCATCGCGGCTCGATCCTCGTAATTAATGTAAGAGCGCTGTAGGATGATGAGCGAATGAGGCGAAATAAAATCGAGATTCATCGCGAATGCCCCGCTCCTGCGAAAAGGGTTATTTATTGCGCGGCGAATCCGTGTCATTTTTCCACGACTTCATTCGTGCCGCTGTCTGTTACGGTGACGGGGATACAAGAGGCAGTCCACAAAAAAATGACTCTTTTCTGGCGAGATGGAATTGATAAGTAGGTGTGATTAGAACGAACGAGTAGAAATTTGTACCCGGTGATGGGAGCTACCCGAGAAAAATCCGATAATATATAACCCACATCTCCTCAGTCCAGCAGCAAAACAAACGAAGACTGACGTGTCCCAGAAAGTGCCCACGATAAAAAAATCGTGACATCTGACCCAGCGCGCTCGTACAATGTATCCGTAATGAATTTGATGATCACGAGGTTTCGCCGACAATAAATATGGAACGCGCGAAAAAGAGACGAATAGTGTACGAGCGGCGGGCGAGGGACGAAGTTGGAGATAATAATCTTAATCTCCGGTTCGACGGACCGGATTGAATTTATGTACCATTCGTTTAATGCCTTAAACTTCCGTGCCAATCCACGATAAATCTGTCGGCATTAATAATAATAAACGTGAGTTACGGCCAATAAAAGTTTCGTGGAATGGACGGGATTGGATGAGGGATTAATGCTAATCAAGAATAAATTATCATCGCGCCTGTACCGGAGGACCGTCTTTATTTATCCGACTTTATACGCGAAATTCGAACATTCCTGTTCATCTACTCTGCAACTTATTGGGGGAACAAATAAATTGTTTATCACTTCTGAAGACTGCATTGATCGCTGTGAGAGCTCTAGAACCCCAATTGGGAGACGCGAAAAATAGCTGAATGAAAAGACGTTCTTTTACTGATTTTGGACTGAGAAATGAATTTTTAAAGTCGGACAAAAACTTCTTCACGATAACTGAAAAATACATTCGAAGTTCAAGTTTTAAGGTTGCAGTAGAGATATAACGTCTCTACTCTAACCTCAAAATTTACTGGAGTGGTCTCCACTTTAACCTCAAAATTTGGTGGTATGGTCTCCACTCTAACCTCAAAATATTTTTTTTTTATTTTCTTCTACCAATAGAACTTAATTTTTTTTAATTTGACTATAAGTTGTTTAAAATTAAGGTTCCCAAAAATATAGTAACATACGAATTAAATGCAGCAACGAAGTGCAAAAACTTATAAAATTCACTTTTAATGATCATTTACTGATTCAAACGAATTTTTTCTGTGTATATTCTTAGCGATCTCTCATGGTAGTGATAGTGCGAAGAAAAAGGAATCGGTTGTGTTTATTCAGCAAGGCGGCACGGATTAGAGCGGCCGCGCTATGAAACAAGATTAAATTGTCAATTTCTGGGCTGTCTTTATGCTCGCTACCTGGGGTGTGTTGGCGCATGTGGCGTTGCTTATTTACTTAAGTCGCGTTTGAGCTCGGCTGGACACTGTCGGCGCCTTTGATGGGGAAAGCGAGAGATAAATTTCGCCGTTTCAGAGCTCGGGAACCCACCTCGCGCGACGGGCATTGTTGGGCTTGATTTAATTTGACGAGGACGATTCTGATCTGCTTCCACTTCGCAAAAAAAAAAACAAAAAAAACAAGACGCTTGATGGACGCGAATAAAAAAGTTGACATCATGCAACATTCGTGACATGCGTACTTTAGGAGCACATAAAACCTCATTTTAGAGTACTTAAAAATATGTTGTCGGGCGGTAAGATTCCCCGGATTTCAAACTTGTCGAATCCTATATCCTCTGTAACCACGCCATGCTGAAAATCATGAGATCGCTTTCGAAGCTCGCGATCGGTCTTCTTCACGCAGAATCTGATCAATTCGAAGAACGCGATCGAAGCTGGCGGTTGAAAGAAACTTATCCATGTTTCGCCGGCATTTCGGTCGCGAATGCGAGTGATGCCGAAACAAGAGACGAGCCCCCAAAACGCGGCGGCATGTCGGCAATGGAAATGGACCCGCGAACGGTCCGCAATCCACGGCCGATCTTTCTCCCTTGACCCGCGCATGCAATTCCTACCTCGCTTCTAAACGCATACCGCGGAATGGAGTCATATATGTTTCCCAATTTTCGGCGCGAATACCGCCCGTTCCTCCAGCGAAAATTGAATGACGAAAATTGGAGTCTCGTGATCTGAGGCATTTCGCTCTCCGATA
This sequence comes from Platygaster equestris, assembly GCA_030522785.1. Taxonomy (NCBI): domain Eukaryota; kingdom Metazoa; phylum Arthropoda; class Insecta; order Hymenoptera; family Platygastridae; genus Platygaster; species Platygaster equestris. The sequence goes on from JAPYZK010000235.1 coordinate 21,929, forward strand.
TGCGACGTTATTGTGATGGGAAAATTTTGGGGAATTTGCCTCTAGTTGGTTTCTGTGGGGAGGGTGGTTGAATGGAAAATCGGGAAAGTGTTGGTTTTTAAGTCAACGTAATCTTCTAAAGGCATTGCCTTTCATTTTTTTCTTGATTAAATATAGTCTTCTCTGTTCCTGGCAACGTTCTTAAGATCTCGTTGCTTCTTTGATGTCTTCAGAAAATGATCTTTTTGGCCTTTTTCGGTTCCTTTCCCATAGACTTTGCCTTCAAACATGTTGCATAACTGACAATAATATTGTTTTGGCTTGCAACTTTACGATTTTGTCATCTTTGACATTATCATCAACATTTATTCTTATCTTTTCATAGGTCTAACTCTGAATACTTCTTTCTACAGTGTCTTTTTCTTGCTTCAGTTCCCCCTTCGTTCCTAACATTTCTTCAGTTTCTTTATTGAGATTAAAATTTACACTCTCTTTTAAGGATTCATTATGACTATGTATTCTTCTTCAAACATTTATCTCCGTGAACTAATTTCTCGACAAAACTAACAATTCGAGATTGAAAATATTTGTTTAAAATTGATTTTGATTTTGTTGTTCAGATCGATGAACACACTCACAGGATTTGTGTTTTTCATATTTTCCACAAACAAAACGTTTTTGTTTATTCCCCTTGGGACACTTTGTTTCTCAAATGGTCAAAACTGCTGTACGTAAAACATCTTTTCCGATTTATTTCGTTTTTTTTGGATTCGAAATATGAATAGAAACGGATTATTATTAAAGACTGAAGTATTGTGATTATTCAAATTTGATCTAGTGGATGAATTGCACCGCGGTTCAAATGATCCGGATTCTATCCGAAGTTTAGCATCTTGTAAATCTTCATTTTTCTTCTGAATTGTTTGTAATTCGTTCGTAAATCGTAAACATCGGTATTTTTTTTTTTTTGCGAATAATTCTCCGATAAAGATCATCGTTTATTGATGTCACGTCAAATTTGCTTATTTGTTCACCCACATACTCGTAATTCCTACTTTCAGAAATAGAGACACATTTCTACTCTGAACTGAATTTTCCAAAAAAATATATACTGCACAAATTTTAGAACGTCCTGTCCATCCAAACTCAAAAGCTTTCTCATTTCAAAATGCGAATTTCAATTTCGTTCAACATTCCAGTGACACATTCGCAGAACGTTTCGCAGCTCGAGAGACACGAGAATCATCATTTAGGCACTAAGGGCCATTAGGTTTACTACACGATTAATGCGCATCTCGATTTCAGTGTATGAAAGTTGGAGAAGATCCAAAGACTGTAGGTGTGTCATAACTTGGCCTTATCGCATCACGGCGATAAGGTGTCATTCCAAGGCGTACAATGTAGAATTTCAGAAGGCGTTAAAGCGGAATGTTTTAAGTCTGCCGATAAAAGATAGACGGTAAAAATATACGAGGCTATTAAAAAGCACATATGTGTGTCACGCGTACGCAAATTTACGCAACATTTGCATGTATTTATGTGCATGAACATTGAATATGTACAAAGCCGACTGGGGAGTAGATAAAATAATTTTTTCCCAGGTTATTGTTGGAGGGTTTATGTAATCGGATGTTTTTCGGTGTCTTGTTTCATGACAACATTTTTCTGCAGTGAGCGAACGAATGCACACACTAAATTGTTTCACTAATTACTACTTAATAATTGATAAACCTTTTCGATATCGATCATATCGACTAACATCTACAAGAAATCATCCAACACGATTGAGGTCACGAACGCAACTTCCTCATTTCTCTCAAAGCAAGTCAAGGAATGCGTGCAATCTTAAGGTGGGCGGCATGCGAAAGAATAAAGAGGGTGCAAGCACAGAAGCGAAAAGACACATCTAGACGGCATTGTTTGTCGCGAGCGAGGCATTCTTCCCTGTCGGTCGTCACCGGAAACATTCATTATGCCGCGTCGCCCACATCGGAATTGATGGTCAATGGGGATGCCGATCTAGGCACCGTTTTGCACGGCGCTTCAAAGAATTGGAAATTCATATCGGCAAAAAAGCCACCGCGCTTGTTGCACAAGAGAATGGAATGGACAACGCGGCGGGCCCTTCTCCGGCTTTGCCCGAATTCCGACTCGCCTTTCGCGGACCCTTTTGGGCCCGTATAAATCTGCGCCCGGACAAGCCCTAGGGAGCGGAATCGAACTTTTTTGCTGGGAAACTAATCTAGAAATGAGCCTTTTGTTACGTCGCCCGACTAGAAATCCGCACAAGAATGCGATCGTTTGCGGGATTACGATTCTCCGCGATCCTGGCTTTGGCTTGGTCGCATTTTCGAGGGATTCCTTAACGAATGTGGTGAATTTCGGGGGGATTTGACTTGAGGTGAATTTTCAAGATTACGGTGAACCTCCAGAAAAAAATTGTGGTAACATACAGATCACTATTAACAACACTAGACTGGAAAACCGCGTATCTCGACATGTTTATTTTTCTCCACAATAGGCACTTTTTAACGAAACGCTTTTACGGCGTTCCCAAATGTGCCATAAAAATGAAAGCACGAAAAGAATGTACAATCTTTGTAAGTACAGCTACACTATACGAGGTGGAAATAGCTCAGTAAACCGTTTCCCTCGAACGAGATAACGAGCCAATAAAGCTCGCACCAGGCTTCCCAGAAAGGTTGGAAAAGTAGCCTCGTAACTGAAACAGAAATTGAGAGTAATACGACGGAATATATTCGAGCCGGCGAGAAATCCCTTCGAATCCCGCGAATTTTCATCCCTCGAAAAATCCCCGATATCGGATCTCGCTCTTTCACGGTAGGTAAAACACGCTCGTAAATGTATACCTGGGCGTAAATGCGCGAGCCTTTAGGGCATCGCGCGCACTGGGACCAACGGTGTAATTTGAAGGTAATCCGCCGAGTCGTATAACCCTGCACCGGACTTTATGAGTTCTGGGATGATATTTCGCGATGAGCCTGGTGGGATATGTTTATTGGTGCCCGCGGTGAAGCACTTGACGTTGATTTTCATGTGAATTACTGCATGACGTGTAATTGAATTATTGACGTATTTATTTGTGCGTCGAACAGCGTGCGGCGAATTGACTTGACAGGCTCTAGAAAGAGTATATTTTATCCATCTTTTTGTTTTTGGTGTACATTTTTCCTTCTGAAGTGATTGGATTCTGTATTTCCCATTTCTATGTTGTAAATAGACATATTTTTTGAGGTTGGAATCAAGTTGGTAGCATTTAATTTAAATCGATAGATCGATTAATCGATGTATCGATTTGTCCTTTCATTTATACCAGCCATCTTCGAAATTTGGAATCGTTCATGATTCCGTAACAAACTAAAAAAAACACACAAAATATCCATATTCCTTGTGACCCAGCAACCCAAATACATCGTAATCACAACAACTCCGAACAATAAATAAAAAAAACGCCAACAACTATTATGGACCGCGCGATCCCCCCAAAAAATCACCCTCGGCGCACTTCGTTAGCACGAAGAAAACGTCCGCGCCTTTTTTCCGCGCGACGGAATGAATAAAAATTTACGAGCAATTTACAAGGAGTCTTCGAGTGTCCTCGAGCGCGGACACGCTCGTTTGGCGCGCGGCTACGAAATCGCCGGCGAAGTTCGCTTTATGAAGCTAGAATAAATTGATGGCCTCGTTGGTTTGTTAATGGTTTCGATAAATTATCTTAATAGCGCAGCCGGCTATAAATATGTTTCCTCGGCCCAGCGTTCGTACGCTCGTTTTCTCGCCGTCTGAGTGACTTGCCCTCATTACGAATCACTTACATCCACCGAATCGTTTTGAAACAAAACTTTCTCGCGTTTCGGCGATAAAAACGACAGTCGTGTTTTTCGGTTGCTACCTTTTTTGGCGTGTTCCGCGGATTTTCGTTCCTCCATCGAACGTGAGAAAGATCGGGTAGGACGACTGTCGACCTCGTGGCGTAAATTAGCCAGCTTACGTTCGCATTTAACACCGCGCAGTCGTTTGATGATACCGCGCTATCGCCCCTAACAGTTTCCAACTTGCACCGCACGCCCCGTACGTGAATTATTCACTTAATGCGACCATTATGCTCTTCTCAATGGTACTTCATCCTGATTTACTTGACAAGCATTTATTGCTCCTATTTGCGTAGCCGATGTTGTTTAATCCTGGATTTTCCGGAGTGGAGTTGCGTAGGTTTGATACTGCGAGCGTTGATTGTTTTTGAGGGTAAAAATAGTAACATTTGCGCCAACCATATGCATATCTACCCATCATTTACTGTAATCAACCAAACACTTCTGCAGTTACCGTTGAAGAGATGACAGTAACTTACAAATTGGTTGCACCAACCATATGTATGGTTAACGCAAATGTTGCTGTTTGCATGGTTATGGCAACCATACTGTTTTCTCCGTGTATAATAAGTGAAAACCGAGACCAAGTACACATCCACTCGGGCGCAGCGAAATTAAGAATGACAAAGGTACACGCGGTCCGATAGCGTGACGGTTGCTCACTTCTGCTCGGGAGAGCATTGATCAAAGCGGCAATTACTGTCATCGTTCGTAATATTTCCCGAGGCGTTATTCACTCACGCTGCCGCCACATCCCCGTTCAAGGGGAGAAGGAGCCGCTGGCCCATAATGATTTCCTGGAATCGCGTTTGATGTGGCGATGTTGTATTAGTTTTCTACCTACGCCGCGTTTCATGCCCTGATGTATGATTTGTCGGCTTGCAATGTTTGCGCTGGGCGATCAATTTCGAATCGCGAAAAGTCGGATGTTCACGCATCGTCGGGTGAAATTATTATAGGCAGTGTGAGTGACTTGAGAAGGATCATCGTCTACGAGACTATTAATTATTCCACCCAAACAGGACCTCCCGAAAAGCCCCCGAAGATCTTAATTTGAAAACCAGACTCACGTGGCCAGCCGAAACTTTTCCAAACAAACACGAGCTCGTAAAGAACGAGAGGGCCCGAGCGTTCGAAATCGACAAAAGGAGCAGAACGAGCCGAGTGAAATTTCGGGCCAGTGCAGATATAAATCAGACACGAGTTATTTCCCCTTTTTTTCTTCGGAGCGAATTTCGCCACCTAGCGCCCACCCAAGCGCCTTAAATTGGCGCCGAAAAAAAAGCTAAAAAGCTCCGTTGGGTCCTAACTTGCGTGCACAACGGTGCCACAAATGCGACCTTACTGGCCCCGTTTGTCGAAAACTTGCATGCTGCGCGTGAAGCGCGCTGCCTCGTAAATCACTCGCGTTTGATTCCGAAGCGCCTCAAAACGATTTGGAATTTCGTAAAACCGCACCACATCGAATTCCGTCTCTTTAGGAGCTTTTCAAGGCTTGATCGAGTCAATCCACCTTTTCCGTGGCGGGTCTTTTTCCTTTTGGCAGGTGAACGTTTCCAAAGGCCGGGTAAGACAAATTGTCGTGGATACGATACTGACGCGTGTCACGAGCGATTGTCATTTATAAGGGAAAAACGCGTAGGTACGTGGGTTCGGCATAAGGACGACTATATTTCACGCCACCTTTCGATTGTAGCACGAGTCATTGTTCGATCCGGCCGAGCGCATCATGTCCCTTGTGAAAACTTATAAATGACGCCTATTGGGGAGATGACGTTTGGATTTATGTCGCCGGGATCGTACACACTTTTTCATCATTTGCCTCCGATTCAGCGCGTGGAAGCGGTGAATTGGGCGATTCGACGAAGTGTGGGATTGTACGCCTGACGAGTTATGGCTTTTTGTAGTTTGCGTTGTTGTGTACATTGGGGAGAATTTTTCGGGAATGTTTTTTCGAACGTTTTTGTAACAACTTTCGAAAACCGAAGGAAATTATTATAATTTTATCGATGCTCAGAAATCACAGTAAATGGCAGCCATTTATGTAAATCTAACCTCAAAACTGACACCTTACAATGTGTTCTTCGGCCCTCGTGATATTTTTCAAGACTCTCTTTCTATCCCCAAAAATTCAAGTACATACCTTAAATTTGATCGAAACCCTATAGAAAACCCCCTCACTCAAGTTCACCTCCAACGGTCGCGAAAAACCCGTTGAAAATCGCGAAGGTACTTCGCCATCGCTCTCTTGCACAGGCCATAAAAGCCATAAAGCGCGGTGCGCCTCATCTATTTTCGCTTCCATGTTCCGTGCAGAAGCGGGATGATTTATGTCGGGCAAGTGCGCCACGGGAGTGTTCTCGCTTGGCAAGCAACGCCGGGATATGTGGCGTGCGAGAACATTGACAAGCTGGTGCGCACTCTCTTCATTCCCGGCGTCGAAGACGACCCATGGGGTATTATAACCTCGCGTGTATCGACACACCGGATACGGATCGGGGCCACACAAGTCGAAAAAAACGACCCCGCTCGGAGAATAAGGCTTTTCAAAGGACTGCTGGAAAACGGGCTGGATTTAATGAATGGGATGTTTATAACGCTGTTTTCAGTGGAGTGTTTTCTGATGTTTATCGCTCTTTTAAGTAGCGATAGGACGTTTTCGGCCGATTTTTCGGAATCCGTATTTAGACGTACTTTATGGTGATTGTCGGACGATAAATGGATGGAGTTTTGTCGTTTTTGGAGTGGGGGAGGGTTTTTTCTGAAGTCTTAATTTACAGTGAGGAGATGGAAATTTATTGGGAGTCGTCTGAGCAATGAGCACAGTGGATATGGAAATTTTGGTTCTTTTGTGGTGTTTAGGGTTTCTCTAGGAATAGAAATCATGTTGGTGACTGTTATTACAGTGATTTTATTGGTGCTGATTTTTTATGGCACGATCGATGACTTTTAGATCGAGTTTCTTGGATTCCTAGAAATGGAAGGTTTTGGATGATCCTCGAAAAAATTTGAATCGCTGCATAACCTAAAAATTCCACGATTTTCTCCCATAACCCCAATGAAAGCCTAATAAAAGTGGACTCAAAAATGTATTCCAGATGTTCACTGATAGATATTTGAAAAGCATCTACTGAACCTCAGAAAAAAGATATTCAATTTTTTTCGCCAAACTAACTTACATTTTCCGCCCATTTTGCGTCATTCGTATTAAACCCAGCCAAACAACGTAAATCAACCAAAGGATAATGAACAATAATCAGCCAAAAATGAAAGCCCCATACAACCACTAGCAACGCGCGATGATCTCCCCATTCGTTCCACCTCTCACTGTTTACATCAAAGAACTGAAAGTAATTATCGCAGCGCCGTCAGCGAAGATCAAAGAGGCTCTTCATTAATTTCCAAACTAAATGATATCCCCCGCTCCTTCCGGCCGAGCGCGGCTAAATAAAAAAAGCCCGCGGGTCCGCGAGGTAGCCAAACAGCTCGAGTGCGGGAAAGACGTTGCCGAGGGGCAGCTCTCTAAATTACCTTCGATGAGTAGAGCCGGGCAACAAAGGCGCGTGTTTTGCTTCTTCACTCCGGTTCCATTTATCTCCTCGGGCACAATGCGGACGGGATTTGACACATCTATCAGCGCACAATGCTCCCCTTCTTTCTCCTTCTTCCCTCAAAAGCCTCTGACGGAACAACCTCACCGCAATTTTCCCTTGACTCGCAGGGGACGCCCCGCCGCTCGAGCAACTTACTTCTTCTGCTTTTCACTCTTAATTGTCGCTTTCTAGGTTGCTCGATTAATCGCCCGGCGAAATTTCAATGGCGCTTGCCCCCGAGACTAACGCATGTCATATCTTGTCTTAACGAAGCGTGATGGACGAATGGCTCCGATGTCACAATACCCCGAACAGGCGCTTTTCTTTGGACGCGTCGGAAGATTGATGTGCGAATTTTTGTCGGGGGGTTTTTTGCCGGGGTGCCGAGTTGGAGAACATTTTTTGGGAGGACGGAGAATGTATGGTCGGTTTCTAGACGATGGGAAAGTTTCATGATGCATTTTTTTTGGCGATTTTCAGGGGGTATGAGAAAGATAATATGGTGTCGGTAGACTTATCTGTTGAAGTTCGATTTCGTCGATTTTCTAGGAGATGTCGTCTAGTGTTTTATTGATATCATACAAATTGGAAATAAGGAATTTTACTCCGTGTTTGAGTGGAAAAGTCACTAAGGAAGGAGGAGAGCACGTTTTACGTTACTTCCACATCTTCATTTTTTACATGAAGCATATGAAGCGATATTTCATTGGTTGCTGAGAGTTTTGACCGAACGAAAAAAACTCGTAAAACGACGAATAAAACGGTTATCAGAAATCACGACACATATAGATAAAAAAATGCGCTACAGCTTCTCTGGATGACTCATAAATCAACGACTGGACATCGAGCGCCGCGAGGTCGAGGTATCTTTCATTTATCGCTGACAGGCGTCGTTTCGTCAAATGTGGATTCCAGTATCTTGATTTATAAGTCTCTTTGAAATTTTGTTATTCTAGACATCCCGCTATCACGTCTGTTGACAATATTTCATCAGTTTTGTCCAAACACATTTCGATGTTTGATTGTTCAAACAGCCAGTTATCGATCATCATTTTTATCGCGTTACGTAATCAGGCCTGAAAGCTGCTCGAAACCAAGGCAGAAGGCGAGATATAAAAAGAAAATCATAAATCTTGGAAATACTTGACGCTGAGTTCTTTAGGAGAAATAATCGTCGTTAGGCAATGATGCGTTTCCATAAAACATGCTATTAGTACTCTCCATGCTTCTCGCGCTCGAAGAAAGAACGACTGCAGAAATGAATCCAACCGACAGAAAAGTTATGTAGGAAAATTTACAATTCAATGTGCGCTCAGCAGGAAAGTGGCGCGTGAAAAGTTTTCGAGGTAACGAAGATTTCACCGACGAAAAATTACAAATGAACTCTTATTTGCATTCTTGGGTCGTGACAAGTAACACGTTTAGGGGTATCATTCATGGTGGTTACTTGATAAATACAAGGCGATAAAGCACACATAGTATATTGTATAAATAAAAGTGTGCGAAGATTAATAGATTAATGACATTTCAAGTGTAGGTTTTGTAATTTTTCGTAGTTCTGGAGATAAAACATTTTCTTATCTTCGCTTGTAATGGAAATAGAACTTTTTTGCTTACGTAAAAAGAAACGAAACCGATGAACCACATGCGCGGGATATTTTTTGTAGACTCGTGTTTTTTGGTTTCAACTCTTTTGTTTGTTGAAATTAATAATTACACGCGAACGTTTGAATGGATGATTCCCAGCGTGGAAGGTTTTCATCGGTGCGCCATTTAAGGATCGCCCTAATTTGAGTATCGCGTGCGAATGTCCCCTTCATTCATTTCCGCAGTTTGACCACGAAACATCGTTTATCACTTTGATTCATAATGCTTGAAGTCGATTGGCGCGGAGTGCAAGCATTTTCCCTGACGTGGAGTAAATTTTGTTTCGGGTCTCGTTTATCATCCTTTGGATTAATGGACAGGCGGCTTTCAGTTGGAATCGGGGAATTAAAAAGAAGAATTAAGTTTTGTGGTCGATTTTTCGTGAGCGTGGGGATGAGTTGTGAAATTTGTGATATTGATGAAGTTGGGAATTTACGTTGCAGTATATTTCGAAATTGATATTGTCGGAAATTGTTTTGACTTTTGACGTATCGAATGGAAATTCACGAGAATTAACAGAAGTCTAGAATATTTCTGAATTTTTTAGCTTGATTTTCGGATATAAAGTTTAGAACATGTAAAAATGTTGAAGTAGGGCTGGTCCCAACCAAAAATATGTATCTTGGTGGAGTGAAAGTTTCAGACTTTTTATACACGACTTCTTTATGTTAGGTAAGGCAGCTTAGAAATGCAGTGGGTTTTTATTGAAAGGTTTTTTGACATATATATATATATTTTTTTTTCATTTTTCTAGTGCATTTGGCGGAAAAATTACTGTTTAATATAGGTACATTTCAATTGCGCAACTTTTTTTGTTATAAAAAAAAATAATTGTATGATATATGAATCTATATTACATACTCAAAAATACTCTATATCCACCAAGATCTACTCTAGATCCATTAAGATCCACTTAAAAACACTCTAGATTTACTAAGATTCACTCAAAAATACTCCAAATACACTAAAATCCACTCCAGGTCCACAAGAATCCACTTAAAAATCACAAGAATCCACTTAATAATTGTTTTGTGATGTGTGGATTTATAGTATCTACTCAGAAATACTTCAGATCCATGGATCTGAAGTATTTTTGAGTAGATACTTTGGTGCATCGAGATCTACTTAAAAATACTCTAGATCCACCAAGATTCACTCTAGATCCACTAAAATAAACTTGAAACACTCTAAATACACCAAAATCCACTCCAGGTCTTAAAAATACTCCAGATAAACTTAGATTCACTCCAAGTCCACAAAAATCCACTTAAAAATTGTTTCGTCATGTGTGGATCCATAGTATCTACTCAAAAATACTTCAGATCTACCAAGATCCACTTAAAAATACTCTAGATACGCCAAAATCCACTTCAGATCCACAAGGTTCACACCAGGTCAACTTCAAAATTCTCTAGATTCAACAAGATCCACTTAAAAATACTCTAGATCCACCTTGATCCACTCAAAAATATACCCTAGATCCACCTAGTTCCACTCAAAAATACTCTAGATCCACCATAGATCCACTCTAAATCCACCAAGAATATATTATCCACCAAGAATATATTCTGATCTATATATATATATATAATATACGTAGTATATATTATCGAATATATATTTTGATCTACATATCTACTATGATCTATAGATCCGTATAAGATTATAAACAAAATACAGTATGGGTTTTTTGACACATTACGTAAAAATGCCCATATTTTGACATATCCAAAATTTTATCAACCCACATTTCGCAGAATTCGCAAAACTCAACATTCACCAAGTTTTCAACTTTCGCTGAAAAACCATTTTAGCTTGCGAAAGTCGTCGCTTAACAGGCAACCAAGCCTGACATATTTACCAAGCATTGTCAAGTGCTGCACGTATCGCTATATAAATTACGCGTAATAAGTAGCCGCTTCAGTAGCTTGACGAAGGGCGAG
>JAPYZK010000236.1:0-46564 GCA_030522785.1 Platygaster equestris
TTTTTAAAGTAAGTAACAAATTTTACAATAGTAAAAACCAAATTTTCAAACGTCAGTACCTTGTTCAAAAAATTCAAGCCAAATGGTCAAAAACGGTTTAAAAAAATATAAAAAGTAACTAACCAAATGGTTCTTAAATCACCAACATTTATCAACAGCTGAGGAATTCTTTTCGAACGGTCAATAGCCAATTTTCTAACCAAATGGTCAATAGCCTGTTGAAAACGGCTAGTTACAAATCCTAAAACGGCTAATAACCATTTTTAAACAATGTCATTTTTAACATAATCCATAACCATTTGCAGAAACGTACCAAAAGGTTAACATAAATTTAAAAACGGTTAATAAAAAATGGTTAATATCCAAAAAATCATTTTTATCATCTATTTTCCACACACTAAGTTCCTTATCCTCAAACTCATACTTTTCTAACCATAATACAAAAAAATAACCACCCCCTCTTCCTTTTTCCCCAAAAAATCGCATAACTCGAAAAAAAAATTGTCCGTCATTACGATTTCAACCGATTTCAAATTACTCGTTAATTACGGTAGAAAAACTGATTTCCATTCCAGTCTAGTTTCTCTACTATTTCTCGAAAAAATCGCGGTTATACAAAAAAACGAAAAACCCTAGAAAAACGTTCATTCGGTCGCGATGAGTTGGTTGTCGGTTTCGATCGGGGAAACGTCCTTTTTCGGCACGTCCTCGGCCGCGTTGTTTTCGGTCGCGATTTTTTCGTTTTTGTTGCAAACGCCGTTCTGGATGACCTTGGATTTCGTAGTTATCGAGTTTTTCGCGGTGGCAGTTTTCGCAGCCGCGGTTTTCGCGTTGGCCGTAGTTTTCGGGGCTAGTGGTTTTTTCGTGGGGGAGGAGGCTTTGGCGCCGGCGGTGGTCGACGTGGAGTTGACAGGTCGTTTGTTCAAGGTCGACGTACTTGTCACGGTACGCGTTGCGCTCGTCGCGCTTTTCGCGGAGGAAGTTATGGTTGTCGCGCGAGCGGACATTTGTTTGTTCGTGGACTCTTTTACCTGTTTGTCCAAGATTGGAGCCCTGGAAAAAAAAAAGAAATACACAAATTGATAGATGTACTCGGGAAATTTTGTCACGCGACGTAGCGCGACAAGTTTTTTCATTTTTTTTAAGAGCATCGGATGAGTGCTTGGCATTTTTTGTACTTTTGAATGTTAGGACACATACGAAACGGGTTAATAAACATCTTTTCGAGTGGTCAACACAGTAAAATTGGTTAATAACCATTTTTGAACATATGGTCAATAACCAACGGTCAATAACCAATTCTAGAGAGTGGTGAAAAGGTTGAAAACCATTTTTAAACGGTGACGAACACAATAAAAAAGATTAATAACCATAATCGAAAGGTTAAACAGTTTCAAACAGGTTGAAATACACTAACAAATGGTAAACAAATCAAAATTGGTTATTCATCATTTTCCAAAGGGAAATAACCAATTTCAAAGTAGTTATCAACACATTAAAACATGGTAAATTAGCACTTTTCAAGGTTAGTAAGTCATTTTTAAAAACGGTAACCAACACATCAAAAAATGGTTAATAACCATTTTCCAACGGTTAATAATTCTCAAAAATTATAAAATCGAAAAAAAAATTCTGACTTCAAAAATTTATAATAAAAATTCCCTACATTCAAAAATTCTACAAACTTGACTCAAAATTCTTCAAACTCCACAAATCCTTCCTTAAGTTCTTAAAATCCGCCAAATAAACATTCCGAACACTAAAAATTCCATAAATCCAAAAATCTTTACCTTGCAGCACCCGGCACTCGGGGCTTCACCCCTCCGGCCCCCACTCCCCCGCTCGGCGCGGTCCTGGGTCTGGCGCTCGCTCCTGCCGCCCCCACCTTGGTCCCCAAAGGCTTCGCCGCCCCTAAAGTCGTCGCCGAAGCAGGTCGACCTGGAGCCTTCAAGGTCGTCCCTCCTCCCACCCTAGTAACCCCCGCTCCTCCCGCCGGGGCCGAAGTTCCGCTCTTTGGCAAACTTCCGACCTTGCTTGTGACCTTGGCAGAGGTCGCGGGTTTGACCTTGTCAATTCCAGTTCCAGTCCCCAATTTCCCGGTTCCCGTTTTTGCTTCTCCATTAGCAACTGGAACCTTCTTCTCCGCAGTTTTTCCCAAATTTCCGATTTTCGGTTTCAAAGTTGTCGAAGCGGTTGTGACCTTGGACGTGACTTTGGAGGAAATCGCTGCCGGAGCCGGTTTTGGAGCGACCTTGGAAGTCATTTTCGTCGTCGTCGGTTTCACGTCCAACTGTTTTGGCCTCGGGGCCAAGGTTGCGGTTTTTTTCAAGGTCGCGGTTTTCGCCGCGGTTTTCAGGGGGGAAGTGGGTGTTGATTTTATGGCGGTTTTGGGAAGCGGCTTGGATGTTTTCGGTTTTGAAATCGGAGCGACCTTGGATTCGTCTTTGACGTCAGGTTTTTCCGGATTTTGGGAAATTTCGGTCGTTTGATTTTCTGAAATGGGTTTTTCCGGGTTTTCCAAAATGGAGTTTCCTAGCTTTTCCGGACCCGGGGTTTCAAGGTTTCCCAAAATGCTTTTTTCCAGGTTCTCAAAAATTGGGGTTTCTTGATTTTCCTTGGCTGGAGTTTCCAGGATTAGATTCTCCGAAATGGGGTTTTCTTCGTTTTCTGGAGTGGATTTTTCCTCGACCTGGAAGAAAGAGATTTTTGTTGAATTTTTATGATTTTGTAGTTTTTTGGATATATAATTCTGAATTCAAAAGCTAAAATTATGAGTTTTTTTATACATGTAGTGTAATTCGAAATAAGTCAGAATTCGGACTTCCCAAATTCCCAAAATTCCAATTTAAAATTCAAAAAGTTTTTTCAAAAAATCCACCTGCTCTTTCTGCTCCATCACCAAATCTTCCTTCAGCAACATCGCCTCTTTCTCCTCAAACTCCGCCGTAGTATCCTGAACGACCAATTTTTCCGAATTTTCCAATTCCACGGCAACTTTTTCCTCAACGACCTCAGACGCCAAAGAAACATTGTCGAATTTAAACGGATTGTTGTCGGACAATTCAACTAAGTTTCGCTCGTTTTCCATAAAATCCCGGTGAAAATTTTCCTCCGCCGGAAAATTTTCCGACACCAAGGCACTTTTCTCGCCCCTTAAAAGTTTTGGCATGAGTTCGCAATTTTCGTCGGTTTTTTCGGCAAATTCTTCGGAAGTTTGCGTATTTGTTACGACGTTTTCTATCGTGTCCATGAAATTTTGTGGTATTTGTTCGTACAGGAAAGCTCCTCCAGAAAGCAAATTTTCGGAGTCACGGGATAATTCGGCGACTTGATCCATAAGCGTTTCGAGGTCTTCTGGGTCTTGGGAGACTTCTTTTGACTCTTCCGTGACCTAAAATTTAAATATGTTTCAGTTAATTTCAATGTTGATTCATGAAAATGGTAATTAACGTAATCTTATAATGAAAAGGGAACTTTATAAGTGTTATTTTCGAGAAAATATATAAATTTGATTTTTGATTCAAATTTTGATAAATTTCATAAATTCGATTTGAATTTTGAATTCTATAAATTTTATTTTCACGTAAAATTCGCTTAACTTTCAACTATATCCGGAGTTTCAGATTTTAGAAATTTTATTTTGAATTAATATTGCATGAATTTCATCAAAATATAAAATAGGACATTAATTATGAAATATGGTGATAATTTTATTTTGAATTCCAATTTTGCAAAATTTTAGAAATTCAATTTTTGAATTTAAATCCGATTTTTGAATTTTTATATCAACATAAATTTGAATATAAAATATTTAATAAATTCAAGTATACAAGAATTTTATTTCAACGTGCAATACGGGAAACATACATAATTTGGAATTAAACATTTTGAAAAATTTCAAGAATCTGATTTTAAACCCAAATTCTAGGAATTGTATTTTTACAAGAAGTTCGAGAAACGTCATTTGGAATTAAAGATTTAAAAAATTTGTATGAATTCGATACTTAATCGAAAATTGCGAAATTGCTTTCCAACTCCAACTTTAGTAATTAATTAAATATTAAATGTTAATTAAAATTGTAGAAACTTGATTTTGAATTGAAATTACACAAATTTCATTGTAATATAAAATATAAAAATAATAACTATTATATATACTACATTGATAGTTATAAAATAACAATCAACATGAAATATACTAATTACAATAAAAGTATGAGAACGATTCTTCAATTTACAAACTCCCCACCCCCCCCCCCCCCCCACAACAACCACCACCCCCCCCCACACCCCCACACCAACACCACACACCCCCTGATCCACAAAACATCCCCCTCCATCGACGTTGATCAAATTATTCAAAACATCTTCATTATCCATGCCCGCGAGGTCTTCGTCCAGGAGCTCGTGCACGGCGTTCAGGTCGACGCCCCTATCGAAAGCGGCCTCGAAATCCCCAGGTGTCAAGGACATGGCCATCGGGTCCTTGGCGATGTCGTATCCGTCGTCTTCGTTGACCTCAGGCGTCAACTCCTGGTGGATAATATTCACCTCCGCTTCCTGGTGAAACATTATCGGCGAATTTTCCCTAGAGACCTTGACCTCGTCGTCAACCTCCATTGTGTCGCCGTTTTCGGCATCGACCTTGCCAAATGAGTCGTCGTCGAGGTTCAACTCCCGGGGGCGTAGATTGATTTCCTACAAAATTTGTGAACGTTAAAAAATTGATTTGAATTTTGGGAATTTGAATGTTGATTTAAAGTTATTTTTAATTGCAAAATTTATATTCGAAATAAAATTGGCGAATTTCAAATTAAATCGAATTTGTGAAATTTGAGATTAAAATCAAAATTTTTTGTTAAAATGGAGTTTCAAAAATTTGAGTTTAAAACCGAACTCGTAAAATTTGAATTAAAAATCGAACTCTTAATAAATAATCTAAAATTGGTTTTCGAGTCCAAATTTTCTCAAATTCGATTTTAAATTCGAATAATTTTATAACTTTTTTCCAAATCCAAATTTGAACATGATTTCAAATTTGACTCTAAATTAAAATTCAAGGAATTGCACTTCCAATTCCAATTTTAGGAATTCTACAAAACTGACTTTTTCTAAATATGAATTCGCAATTTATTACTTCTACTGTCTAATCAACTCCATAAATTCGATTTCAAATTCAAAATTTTTAAAACGAATGTTCAATGAAAATTTCAAACCCGCTTGAAGTCATGTTCCGAAGGTATGGGAATGTCATTATCCTCCTTGGGGGTGCGTTTGAGGGGCGAGCCAGCGATGGGGAAGTCGGGGCTGATGTTGACCCTTTCGGCAAAAGAGGGCCGGGAGGTGGTGACCGGGACAAACTCCTCAGCGTCAGGGTTCAAGTGGTACGCCATGTTCTCCTTGTCCTCGTCCTCGCCGGGGACAGCGGGTTCCGGGGATTTTGGGGTGGTAGCCAGGTTTTCTGCCGAGCTTGTCTGCAAATTAATGAGATTTTAAGAATTTTTATAAATTTTTAAAAATTTTAAATAATGTTAATCAATTTCGATGATGTTTTAATAATTTTCATGAATTTGACAACACAGTTCGAAAATCTGATTCCAGTTTTTTCAGTTTTGATGAATTTTAATAAATTTTCATTCATTTTCGATGAATTGGTATCGAATGTAATATATTTCCATAAAATTTGATTCTTTTCAATGAATTTGCTTGAGTTTACAATAACTTTTGAAAATTTTCGTGCATTTTGATAAATTTTGATACATTTCCATTTATTTTAGAAAATTGACATTAACTGATTGATGTTCATCAATTTGTACGATTTTTAATGCATTTCCATCAATTTCTGATTTTTCACTAATTTTATTTTTCAATTCTTTTTCCTCTGTTTCCATAAATTTTCGTTAATTTTCAATTCACGAGTTCGTAAATTTTTGAAAATTTTGAGATCAATTTATATCAATTTTCGAGAATCGTCTTTATTTTTCATGAACTGTTCATGCATTTCGTACGTTTGCATGCATTTTAATGCATTGTAATGAATTTTCGTAAATTTATCACTATTTCATCATTGTTGATTAATTTTTATGAATTATCCACTAGCTGACAATTTTTTAATGAATTTTCGTGAATTCTATGCATTATTGTTGTTATATGTTATGATGAATTTTACTGAGCCCTTACAAAGTTTTCTACATTTTTATCAATTTTGACGAGTTTTCATCATTTTTAATAACTTTCCATCATTTTCTATGAATTACGCAAGTTTTCCTGCATTTTCATAATTTTTCATTTTTAACCCATCAATTTCAAGATATTTTGGATCGCTGTTAATCAATATTGATGGAACTGAAAACTAATTTGATAAATTTATAAGAATTCTCAAAAAATTATAATCATTTTTATGATATGAATTTTATCACTATACACATTTTTATAAATATCCATTAATTTTAAAGAATTTACATCATTTACGAACGTATTTTCGATGAAATATATATATAAATTCGAAAACTTCGAACTTTAAACATTAAAAAGCAACTTTCAAACTTAAAAAATGTTCAAAACTTGAAAATTCATGGACAACATTCTATGAATTTTGATTCATTTCCATGCATTTCAATCAACTTTCACAAACTTCCATTAATTTCAGTCAATTTGATAAATCAATTAATATGAATTCTTCAAAATAAATGAAAATCTACGGAAATTCATTGAAATTAATCAACAATCATGAAACAATTGTAAATTCACGAACATTAATTGAAATGCATCAACATTCATAAAAATGCGTGAAATGTTATAAAAATTCATGCAAACGTACGAAATGCATACATGAAAAATGAAGACAATCCTCAAAAATTAATATCAATTGATATTAAAATTTTCGAAAATTCACGAAAGTTGAACTTAAAATTAAATGAATGAAAATGTATAAAAATTTATAAGAACAGAAAAAATTGATTAAAACATCGAAAATTAATTGAAATTGGTGAAAATTCATTAAAATCGAAAAAAGTCATCAAAAAACATAAAAATTGAACTGACATCAAAATTGATGTCAAAGTCGAAAATAAATGAAAATGTATCAAAATTGACGCAATTTTCGATATGTATCGTAAACTTAGTAAAGAAAATTCATCAAACATCAATGAAAAAATTATTTTCCGCCATCAAATTTTGCATCACTCACAACTTGATCAATAAGCTCCGAACAAGTTTCGACTTTTTCTTCTTCCTTAGGATTATCCAGCTTGAACGCCGCGATCTCCGAAAACGACTCGACAACAACAGCGTTGTTTTCTACAACTTCCTTTTTTTCTTCCGGAGAATCTGCTAAATTTTTGTTATCCACGCGGTAATAATTCCACTCGTCTTCTGACTCTTCGCTGTCAGCTACATTATCCGGTTCCGCGACCAGTTCGTTATCCTCAGCTCCTAAAACAAAAAAGGAAAAACAAAAATTACTCAATTTATGATTTGCATCAATAATGACAACAATTTCGTAATTTTGTATTTCGTCTTCAAACATGAAATAACACTCGACGATTGAGAAATTCGCATTTCTTCAGTAGTTAGGAAAAATAGTCAATTTCGCAACTTGTTTGAGAATAATTTTTATACTCGTGTGATTTAGAATAACTCGATTGAAAAACTTTACATTGGGTGAATTACTGATTGTTCAACAAATAACAAAAATATCTGTTTTTATTTCATGAGGACAGCTGTTTTTTTTAGTGACCTATTTCATACAATTGGAAATCGATCTATATCGATTAAAAATCGATCTATATAAATTAAAAATCGATCTACAGTAATTAAAAATCAATCTATATCGATTCGAACTCGATCTATATCGATTCGAAATCAATCGATGTCAATTTGAAATCAATCGATATCGATTTCAAAATCGAGCGAAATCGATCTCTAAAAACATAATTGTGTCTCGATCGAACTTATATTTCTTACAAATCACGCTGGTGAAATCCGTTTTTCGATATCTTGCTCCGTTCAACAATTATACAAATTTTGAAATTCCGGGAAATCGATTTCCAAAAAACATTGTTCCACTAGCTAGTAAAAACAATCGTCTTCCAACTACGATTTCGATTTACCTCCCAAGTGAGAAAAAATGCGATTTTCCAAACGGCAAAATGTCGATTTAGCAACTAGTGCGTCAATTATATTTTTCTCATCCGTAAAAACTATTCTAACACAAGTTCCTCATGCAATAATTATTATCTTTTCTAAAATTATAAAAATTCGATTCCTTCACTAGTAGAGGGAACACGAAAAACCGCGTACAATTTCTCCCGAATTTGGCTTTTTTATCCGCGACCGGCGAAAATTCGTCGGGAGGGCGATCGAGTTACTGTCGAGCGAGAGGACACGAGATGCGGTATCGATCTAGTCCGGGTAACCCCGAGGTGCTCGACGTCTCCTACGCCGCCGCCGTCGCTTTTTCCCACCCACATTTTCCCACCTGTGCACCGGCAATACCCATTTTCCATTTTCCGACTGAATTTTACATCGTTCTTTCGACAGCGAACGAAAAAAGCTTCGATTCGCCGTAACGATTATTTTCTCACGATATAATGCGAGATGAAATGAAACTTACGAAAAATGTGGGTTCGAGCTTTTTTCGGGTTTTGTTGGATCAACACAACTTTTTTTCGTGTTGCGCTGAGCCGGGCTAATTTTACACGCGATTTCTCCTCGCACTTCGCGACCCGCGAGAACTTAATCTCAAAGTAGATCGTCCGCGAACCACGATGCTAGTCAAGTTCACATCCGTTGAGCAACGAAATTAATAATAAAAGGCAAAAAAAGGACAAAATAAACCAAATAAAAGTTGGAGACTTGGGGATAATGATTACGGGAGTTGATGGAAGTCCTTAAAATCCGGTTAACTCTTAAAATCTCGATATAAGTACTTTAAATACAGTAAACTCTCGATTAAAGTCCTTTAAATGACGTACACTCTACATTAAAATCTTCGGAAGTCCTTGAAATACATTCAAATCTCGAGTTCAATCCTTCAAACATGGTAAAACCTCGATTCAAGCCCCCCAAATATGGTAAAATCTCGATAAAAATTCGTTTATAATCGTCTATAATCACATGAATCAATCGTAATTAATAATTATCCATAACTGGACCGAAATTAATCATAATTACGTATATGAAAGGTGAATTCGAAAATGCGAGCAACGACTTTGCCCCGAAAAGGAAAATCAACTTGTTGCCGCGCGTCGATCAAATCCCACTTTCAATTTGCAATAAATAGTATACAATTTGTGTCGGCGACGAAATAATTACAACATCGCGAAAACTTGTATCCAGATTTTTTACGAACCATAATAAAAAATGATCAATTTCAAAATTTCACGTAATTTATTGTTACAAAAAAGACGAATTTTTTTTCCAAATCAAATATTTTAATATTCAAGTTCGAAATTGTAATAAAAAATGAAGAATAATCGTGATTTTATAATTTATACAAAATTATTACTGATTTTCACTATCATAAAAACGAAAAATTATTTAGCTAGCAGTAATAATATTCGAAAATTCTCAATAAAATTTAGAGGTTTCAACTGATTTTTTCACATTAAATTAAAGGATTTTTTCCTAAACTATTCTCAATTACAAATTTTATGCAAGAAATTTTCACAAATTTCAATTTTTTGAATTTATATGTTAATTTTGACTCTTCAAGTTTAAGATTTTATATAAAAAAAAATATTCATCAGCAGTTTTTTTTCGCACATCATTATAAGTAACAGATGTGCAATTTTCAAAATGTTCACACTCAAATATTGGAATTCAGTATGATACATTTTTTAAATTCCACCAATTGCAGCGCCGATGAGAGAGAGAAAAACTTCGTTTATAACAATTTACAAAATAACAACAATTTACAAAATCTACAAATTTTCCTGTTCGAGTGATTTCCGAAATCCAAAACCTCGAATTTCAACATTTTTCAGTTCCACAAACAGCGCTCGCCGGAAAAAGCACAAAAATCCAAATGACAATTTTGATATTACGACGTATTTTTTCTTCCCAACATTTTGTCCCCAGTCTATTTCATCATCTTATCTCATTCCGAAACCCGAAATTCCCCCAAAAAACAGAACGTAACCCTAAACAATGATTTTGCAGCCACAGAAAAATATATAGATAATATACGACTTAAAAACAATGTCCGCCATCTTGAAAATTCGATCAATCACTGACGCCGGTAAAAAAAAACACTTTTTATGCATAAAATTTGTTTTGGTAGACAAAACGGCAAAAACTGTCCAAAAATAATGATGCAAATTATAAAATTCTCTTCTCTCGTCATTTCCAAAACCTACAAATCTCAAATTCCGCCATTTTTAAATCCTATCAATCACTGCCCTTGCCCAAAAAAACACGAAAATCTCTGACTGACAATTTCAAAAATACAACGTATTTTCCCCCCCAAAAGTCCACTCCCCATTTTTTCTCACCAAATTCCAAACCCAAATATTTCAAAAAAACAGAAGAAAACCTAGAAAATACCTTTTGTGTATTTTCGGAACTATGTATATATATAGATATAGAAGGGACAATAACAAAGGGAGACAAAATCGTACCTTCGAGAAAATTCCGAGCCGAGTTTTGGAAGGCGACAAAGTGGGTAGTATCCGCGAAATCCGAGCTCGAAAACTTGCAGATTTTGCCAAATTTCGTCTAAAAAACGCTCGTGAATACACCAAACCAAAAAATATTCTCTAGTCACGTTGATTGACGTTGATTTTGCTGCGAATGGCTAAATGCAGCTAAATGTGAACTAGCGCGAGAAACCGAAGTAAACCGGCGCAAGTGATGCCAACTTTGGAAACGGAACGCAGCCGGGACAGGGAAGTAACAAGTTTTTGGGGGGGCCCGGGAAAGACATGAAATTTTGCGATTTATCGAATTTCAACTTGAAATTTTACAATTTTCATGTAGATACCGAAGTTTTTGGATATGAGTGTTAGAAACGAGAAATTAAGTAGTTGAAAAAAAATGAATTAAGTTTTTTCTACTAATGTGCAAACATCTTTAGGGACAGTGAAAAATGTGAGATGAAAAGTAAAAATTGAGAGAAATTAAGTCAACTTTAAATAGAAATGTCTCGCTTTATATATAAATGTATAAAAATGTAATTGTTCATAAATAATTTCTTAATAACATTTTTTTATTTTGATAAACATTTTTGTTAAATTTCTAGAAATTAATAAAATTGAATTTTGTTGATGTAAATCAACCATCTTTTTCATTTTCAAAAGTTCAAAAATATTTTTTCAAAATGGGGAAATTGGAAGATTCTGGACAAATTCAGGAACTTTTGGAAAATTTGTAATTTGTTGAAAACAATGTCTGTGCAAATTATTTTTCACTTTCAAGGGCGAAAAATTCTTAATACATAAACTGTTTCTGATAACAATTGTTTACAGCAAATTCTTCTGCAAATTTCAAAATTTTCAAAAACATTGTTCCTTAAAAGAAAAATGAACTATTATAAAACCTACATAATTAACAACATTTTGTACATAATAATATACAAACGAATCTTCAAAAAAAGGAGGGACTTCACCCACAGACCCCCCCCCCCCCCCTATAATAAATCCGCCACCAAGCGAAAATTACGTTTACACGCATTCCCATTCTATGCTAATCAGGACTGAGTCATCGCGATTCATTGTTAATATTCATGCCTTTTATCTTCCGGCGATCTTTAAAAAGTCCGACAATTTTATTGTCAGTTTCCTACCTTATTGTTTGTACGCCGGCGAACAATTTCGAGCCTCGTTACTTTGTTACTGCGGCATTGTTTTTTTGTTTTGTATTTCGCGAAAAAAGGACGTGACGAAGATTTTTTTTATCAGCGTTCGCGTATTTTTTATCGTGTTGGAGATAAGGAAATTAGCGCTGTGGGATAATATCAGTAATTACAAATGATTTTGCGAGCAGTGAAATAACAAGTAAGACGATTTTAGGGTAACGAATATTAAAATTTTTGACTCTAGTTTTAAATTAAGAATGATTACATATAAAAAAACATAGTTGAGAATGCTGAAAAATCAACGACATTGGTGAAGGATCTCCGAAATTTTGAGGATAAAACTTGTTTTTATTCGACTAAAAGGCGATTGTTCAGTGGATTCAAACATCTTTAGCTTCAAAGACGATCGTCTAACTAAAGACGATATCGTCAGCAGTATCGACGATTGACTGAATGATCGCCTGTGAGAAGCAATGTCTTAAACAACTGAAGGCGACATCGCTATTTCACTCGACGATCGTCAGAAATCAAACGATATCGTCTACATTTTTACGATCGTCTATTATACTACTATAAGCGATATCGTAAATATGAAAAAAGATCGACTAAATGATTTTTTATACGACTTTATGTCTTAGACGACAGAAGGCGACGTCAGTAGAACTAGAATCAGGTCGTCTACATTTTGACGATCTCCCCTCAACGATCGTCTATCGCACTATTACACTGAAGGCGATACCGTCAGAATTATAGAAGATCTACTGGATGATCGTCTGACGTCTTGTACTAAACGATATCGTCTACATTTTGACGATCTCAAATCAACGTATCATCTAATAAGTCAATCCAAGGCGATATTGTCAACACTAAAGATGATCGTCTTTGACGACTCGACGATATCGTCTACGTTTCGACGATCTCCCCTTAACGCTCGTATGTTACCCTAGCCAATTGAAGGCGATATAGTCAGCATTATAGACGATCGCTCATCATTATAGACTAGATGATATCGTCTACGTCTTAATCGCCTTCTGTGAATGATCGTATTTTTTTCAAATGATTTTTTCACACAGAATGTTTATGCGAATGGAAACAGAAATGCTAGTAATGCAAGTCACGAGGGGAGAAATCATCGCGTTTTGGGTTTTAGGCGAGCGCAATGACGACGAAGACGAGGACAATCAGTGCGGGAAGTGCAGCGACTGTGCACGAGGTGGTGAAAGCTATAAAATTGTTACGGTGCAAAAGTGGGCCGCGAATATGCACAATGCTGTACCTAGCGTCCTACGTAACACTCGTAATTATGTATTCATTAATCAGCGATTCGCGATGTTTTTTTTCTTTTTCTTTATCGTCATTTATGTGGGGTGCGTCAAATATTCGAGTGCTTGTCCAGCTTTTAAAATATACTACTATGCAAAGCTTCTCATTTCAATGATGAAGATAGACAAATTACATCGAATTGGAACTCCATGGAAAATCGACTGAAGATCGTCTGATTACTTATGATTGGAAATCGTTCGAAGACGATCGTATATTAAACGATCGTCTAAAAAAGCGAATTCTACAGATGATCGTTCAACAAACGCATGTCCCACAAACTACTGTTCACCACGTGTGTGAAAATCGTCTCAAAATGGTCTAGCAGCTAATTCGTGAAAAAAGGTCGCTTGGAAAATAATTGCTCATGAGAGGATCACTCGTTACAAGCATTAGAAAATTGTTTGGAGACGACCGTCAATGGACTAATTAGCTCATTTTAAACGATCGTCTATGTAGAATCGTCTTATAATTTCAACAAATCGAATCAACTTTCACGAAAAATGTTTTAAAAGTTCAACTTGTTCAAGATCCATTTTTTAAATCTATTTTTCGACGATTTGTATGATCAGTAAATATTCATTCAATTATATTTCGAAGATTATTTCATGATAAGAGAAACTTTCAATCGTAATTTAAGTGCAAATGATTATATGAATTATTGGACCGAAAGTTGTAGACAGGATAAATATTTGGGTTGATAAGATAAGCAAATGTATGCTCAAAAATTTAACAGTTCGGTGACTGCGAAGTTTCTTTCATGACTTAATGATTCATGAACGTTTTTTATTTACAAAAAATGAAAAGGTTTTATTATTCATAACTGAGCAGAAATTCTTTGAATTCAATTCTAAAAATAAAAAAATGAGTACTAAAAAATGTCAAATGAATGATAAACTCTTACATACCTACGTGATGACTTTTCTTCTTGATTTGAAAATGGATCACTCATTTATTACACCATCGATTCTTTAGCTTCATCCCTTGACCCAAATAAGCATGAAAATAGACTCGACATATTTTCCCATAATTAGAAATTACGTATCATCTTCTCGTTGAAATAACTGATATTTAAAAACTCGAAATTTTGTGAAGATTAATTGAAAATAAAAAAATATAGTAGACATCAAATTTCCCATTCACCGTATCAACATGAATCGTGGTTTATAAATTCTAGCCGAAGTTTTCCAGGTAACATTTTTTTCCCAACGTCGTGGAGAAAATGCGATTTTCTCCACGGCTGAAAACGTCAAAAATCGTATTTTCTCCACGTTGTTGGAAAAAATATAGTCCTCAACTTGTGCAGAAGGGCTTTTTCAACGAATGTGATTGCAAAACTCGCCCTTCGGCTCGTCTTGCAAACTTCACATTCGTAAAAAAAGCTCCTTCTGCACTCGTTGAGAATTATACTATCGAATTTCAAGAGTTTGAACGGAAGAGGGCCGTTTTAGAGGGAGTAAAAGGGGAAAACAGGCCATTCGCCCGAAAACCCATTTTCCCGAACGCATTACCATTTTCCCGAAAGTACATTCGCCCGAAACGCTTAAATCCGCCCGAAAAAAGATAATACACTCAAGAAAATAGTTGTAAATTCATCCCTCACAAAACTTAGAATGTTCTATGCTATTTCATAGAAGAATTCCATTACTCACTATTCATTTTTATGAAAAGAAGAAAACTTTTTCTAATTTCAAAGTGGAGTAGGCCATTCACCCGAAAACCCATTTTTCCGAAAAATTTCTATTTGCCCGAAACCGTTAAGACCGCCCTAAAAAAAGGGTATACAGCTTAAAAAATGGCTGGAAATTCGTCGCTTCTAATTCTTTTAACGTTCTATGCTGTTTCTTGTAAGAATTCCATCACCCGTTATCCATTTTTATAAGAAGGGGAGGTTTTTTTAATGATTCTGAAGGGGAGAGCGATCATTAATTTTTTTTTGATGTCGTCTTCTTACTCTCGCGGAAAAGAACTCGAGTGCTTGAGTAATTTACGCATTCGACACTCGACACCTGACCCCCATAAATTACGGGCGAGTTTCGCTCTTTTTTTCCTGAAGGAGAATTTTTCGGATTTTTTTTCGGTCCGGGAATTTCTTTTCCTCCGCAAAAGTACGCGTATTTCCGGCGCACAATGTTTCGCACAGTCGCGCTCTAGCGACGAGTAGTCACTTTGCACTTCTATTTCAGGACGGAATTCGCGCTCGCCTGCTTAGCAACCTCAGGAAAACGTCAAATTTTTTTTCTTTTCCATGGGGTTTTGCTATCGCGTACCCAAATTATAAATTATATGGAACCAGGTAACACTTACTCTGATGGGGAATAATTTTGATATTTTTCAGCTTTCCTCGAATGTTTTTCAGGATTTATTAAAATATTCAAATGTTTATGGTCTTTGCGGTGAACAATTGAGTGAAATTTCTCAGTGGATAAATTTTATGCTAGAGCTTTGAACGATTTTCGATGTATTTAATGTTAAGGTAATTTTGAAAAACTTGTAACTTACGACGTATTTTTAAAAAATTTCCAAACTATCAAAATTTGGACAACTGAGACTATTGATGTACGGAAAAAATAAAGGAAATTTTAATGTTTTTTAACGTTTTTAAAATATTTTTATGAGAATTTTCAATCGTTTGTAAGCATACCAATGAAATTTCCCAAAACTGCTAAAACGCGATTTTTATAGTATTGACATAAAAAAAATTTTTTAAGTACGTTAATAATTGTTTTGTGTCGGTAACCATGTAATCTGTATTGCCGATAGTCAGTGACGCGAATTCATACATTACCGACACCCCACCACATTCCCAGACGCAAAAATAAAAATACATCGAAAAAATCGGACATAGGTAACCAATAAATCTCTGTTACTGATCGTCGATAACACTTATCACTACATCACCGAAGATCGATTACCTCAACTAAACATAATAATTTTTATCAGTTTCGGAAACCCTAAACAATGCCTAGACAATAAATACACAATGAATAAATAAATAAATATGCAATAATAAACAATAAATAATGATCGGTAACTTTGACACCTGCATTACAGATAATCGATAATTGGCATCCCTAGGTTACCGACACTTATGAAAAGTATCAAATAATTGAGTATCTTCACGTGCTTTTTTTGAGTATGTCAGTATTCATAAATTTCACTCACGTTCGTTGAAAATCGGCTGCTGCAATTCCTCACGAATCTCGTTGTTCTCGTCCCTGTCACGGAGAAGATTCTCCTCGTCGGCGCCGTTTTCCTCAAGCTTCTGTTGGAGGTTCATGACGACGCTGGCGTTGAGCCGGAAGCCTTCGTCGACGGCGTCGACGTCGGTCTCTGGCCCCAGGTCGTCATCTTCCTCGTCCTCGTCGTCCTCGTCGTCGATTCCACCGGCCCCGTTGCTGCCGCGTTGCCGGCCGTTGCTGGGCTTTTGCAAGGCGAGGTTTTTCGACTCCGAAGACATGACGCAGCGCAAAGGATCGAAGTCGTCTTTCAGAATGTTCATCTCTTCCTCCATCGCACTCATCCTTAGATCTGCAACGGATCACACAATCCGATTCTGAAAATTTTCCTTCTTGTCTTCCTATATGATGAAGAACTTTACTAATGCTGAAGAGGGTAGTTGTATTACTGACATATAGTAGGAATCTGCTTTACCTACGCAGAAAATTACGCATTATGCTTTGCTTACCACGAGCAACTCAATAATCTACTTTACAGATCGTCAGTATAACAGGTATCTACTTCTGAGGTGCCGAGTTTTCAATACCGACTGCCAATAATTTGCCGATTTACTTTACCGACGAACTTTAAATGAATACGAGATTATACTTGGGGTTTACCGACTGTCGGTATGAGTACTTAACCTACCACCGGTGTAACAGGTATTTCCTTTATTGACTGTCGGCGAGCACTTGATGTTTGATGTTGTATACTGACGGTAATTCGGGAATCTACTTTATCGACCGCCCGTGAGTTTGAGACTAATTCTTTTACATTTTTAAACGAAAGACAGCTCACAAAATACGACTTATAACCTAAAATCACGACTTAAAATCAAAAACTTACGCTTTCGAGTGGCAGCAACGGACTCGCTAGAGGCAATATCGGCGGGTGGTCTCAGGTAAACTACGGTTACGGTGATGTTGTCCTGGGAATGGTGGCTCTTCGCGATGTTCACCAAATACCGAGCCACTTCCCCGTGTTTCTCTAGAAATAGATTTTCGAGTTTTAACCGACTGAAACACTCGTCAGCAGAATTTTTTCTCGTTTCTAGGGAACTTAAGGGCAATTGAAAATACCCAAAGAATTAGAATTTTTGAGTTTGCTATCCAATAGAAATCAAGTCTTCGTAACTGATAATACTCATATTGTTCGTAAAATTGTCACGAAGTATTACGAATTTCTCCGCGAACGCGAATGCTCCGGTGTAACGAAGCAAATGGCATTTGGAAACAATAATAACGGTACGGATTAAACTTTCTCGCGTGTACCGAGAGTGTGCGTCATGCCGAGTGTCGGAAGCGAAGAAATTTATCGGGCCCGATTGCGATCACGATTTGCGAAATGAACGAACGATTTCGAGTCTAGTTCGGAAAAGGGACTTTTTTCCCACGATTACGCGAGCGTGGAATTGATTAAGATGTCGAGTTTTTCTTCTTTGTGTTCGCGGTTGCAACTTCACCAATTTGAATTGTGAATAGTTTTTTGATGTCATTTTTGAGGAATTTTTCAAGAAACTTATGAGAAATAAAGGTTTTTGGCTGAGGAGAATGCATTGAGAATCTGTTAAGACGAAGAGAAACGAAGATTTCTTATTTTTCTGTCTGTTAGCATGCTACACGGAACAGTTAAGAAACTGTTAAGAAGGTGTTAAGAAACTTGAGACGTTTCAACTTCATTAATACACATTCTTAATAGTTTTTTAATGTAATTTTCACGAAATCTTTTGAAAAACTTTTAAGAAAGAAGGAATGCATGCTTTTGACAAAGGCAAGTATATCAAGAATTTGTTAAGACAAGAATAAACCAACATTTTTTATTTTTGCGTATTTGAGCATGCTATAAGAAAGAGTTAAGAAATTATTACGAAGATAGGTAAATTTTAGCATATTCTCAATTTTTTCCTGATATCGACCTACAAAAATTTTCCAAGAATTTTATTATTTCCGAATAAATAAATAGAGAGAACATTTTTGAACAATAATCAAATTATTCAAAGGTTTGAGTTTGACGATGGAATAATCAGATAAAAATTAATGGAAAAACTGACACTCCTATGAATTATATTTGGATTTGATAAGATAAATTTCTGACGTTATCGGACTATTATTTAGGTTGATTGAATTTTTATAGATTCATGAGAGATATTTCCGATCAACTGAATCAAACCATTCAAAATTAAGATATCGAAAATTCACCGCAATCTAATAATTGCGATTAAATCTCAACAATTCATAAAAATACAGGAACAATCATTTTCTATGGTTTCCGAAACGCCCAGAAACTCAAAAACGTTCATAAACCGACAACAGTGGGAACGCGGACTTCTCCCACGGCGTCGAAAAAGAGCCGAATTTTTCGGAAATACAGAATGCGGTTCGGCGAAGGAGGCTAAAACGCGATTTCGGGCTAGGGGTAAAAAGCGCAAAACGAAAATCGCGAAAGATTTGTCACGGACGTAAAGCGCATCAGGAGTACTTGTACGTCGTTAAACGTCGCGTGTCGGGACGTCAAATGCGATGGGAGACGCACACAATCGCGTATTTCGCGTCCCGAAATGCATGGTGCATCGACCTCGTGAGCGCATCGCCAATGGAGGAGCTAAAGTCGCTTTTACGTGTTTTGGCACGGAAATATAAATTATATGAATTACACTTTTCTTTCTCGATTTTTTATGGAATTGATGATTCAAATGCAGATTCAGAAACATTTTTAGATTATTTTGATTTCGAAATATGTCAACTTTCCGAATTGACTGATCCGGAAATTTTGCTTTTTGAGAGAAAAAATACGTTTGATCATCTCATTTCAATTATAAAGTTAGAAATAAGACAGTCACTGGGCTTTCGGAAGGAATGTGCAATTTTGAAGGGTGTTTTTGTGTGGAAATAAAACATTATACAGTAAAAACCCTCATATTGTCCACTTTCGTATTGTCCATGGTTAAAGAAGAGGGTTCAATGGGACAATAAGGGAGATAAACGAGGATAGTGAGTGGACTTTGACGTGGATTTTTATGTAAAACTTAAACATTATACAGTGGAACTCCTCATATTGTCCACTCTAGTATTTTCCACAGGTCAACAACGCGGTTACCCCAGGGGTTATAAGACTGTCACTACACTTTCGGGAGAAATATACAATTTTGTGTAAAAAAAATTGGAACATTATACAATTCAAACCCTCATATTGTCCACTTCTGCACTGTCCATAAGTTGACAAAAGAGTTTAATGAGACAATATGAGAGAGAAATAAAAATGTAGAATGGACTTTGACGTGCATTTTTATGTCTAACTGAAACATTATACATTAAAACTCCTCGTATTGTCCATGGGTTGACAACAGGTGATAGGATCGACGAAAGTTGACTTTCAGGTAGGATATGCGATTTTGAAGAAGTTTTTGTGGGATTGACACATTACACAGTCGAAACTCTCATATTGTCTACTTTCGTATTGTCCATAGGTTGACAAAGACAAGAGGGTTAAATGGTACAATATGAGAGACAAAGAAGGACGGAGAGTGAACTGGACTTCAACATGGATTTTTATGTGTAACTAAAACGTTCTAGTGTAAAACTCTTGATTTTTTCCACTTTCGTATTGCTAAGGGTCACAACAATGTAAAATGGTACAGAAATGACTCAGCCAGTCAGTCAACTACCCTCGACTATTGACTATCACGGCGATGATGGAACTGTGAATATAGTAAACTGTCGATATTAGTCCTTCAAATACCGTAAACGCAAACTATTAGTTCTTGAAATACAATCAAATTTCACTATCAATCCCTTAAATACAGTCGAATCTAGATAGTCCTCGGTATATGGTCGGCTCTCGATAAGTGTCGTTAAAATGCAGTAAAATTCCGAAATAAAATCATTTCATAGAACTTTTCATGATTTCCAGTGATTTGAACTAGGATTTTTCATGATTTTAGATGACTCGAAAAACTGGATGAAGATCTTAAAACCCAAATGAATGTTCTCACAGAATTTTCGATGATTTCAAGTGACTTTTAAATCGGTGACTGAAGATATTTGATGATTTTGAATGATTTCGAATTAACTTGGAAGAATATGTGATAATTTACACTATCACTTGATGATTTTTCGAGTCACTTTACGGAGGACTGGTGAATTATTCTTCGATTATTAATCTACGATGATTTTGAGGAATGTTGGACTTTTATAATACACAGTTTTTACGTGGGCATTAAAAAAACTGGATGATCATCTAGTACTGATTATCAGAATGACTGATTTTATAGCATTTTCCATGAGATCAAGTAATTTAAATAATTAACATAAGATTAAGAGTGTTTTAGAATGATTTCGTAGAATTCGTAATAATGATTTACAGTGATTCGATGATTTAGTAAGTCATTTTTCAAGAGATTTACAATTCAGTTTTCTGATGATTCTTTTCCCATGATTTTGAAGTAATTCAATGATAAACGGATTTTACTTTTTGGGTGATGATTATCAACGAAACAGCCTAATAATTATGGAATATTTATCATCAGAGTGAATGATTCCATAGTTTTTTATGATGATTTCGAGTGATTCGAATTCACTGTACACGATTTCAGATGGTTTCGAGTAATTTCAAGTAATTCGATAGGATTTGTGATGATTTTAATTAATTTGATGATTTTTAGAATCATTTTACGGAATACTGAATTAAAATTAATTCAACATTACCAAACATTTAATGTCGGTTACGCGTTTTTCATCATTCGCCCTTCCATTGCTAAAAAATTCCTAATGCATTTTCGCTTCCTAATTCAAATAAACGTCTCGCGTACGTGATAAAAATGTCGGTTCAATTCCCATGGGCAGCGAATCCGTTCGGCCGCGAAATAAAAATAGACGGGATGGGGCTTTCTTACAGGGATATAAGGTTTCTCTCGAGGCCCGCACGTAGCCCGTCTGGAGGATATCTTTTCTTTTTCGCTTTTTTTCACAGAATATTTACGACGCCAGGGAATATTCCATTACTTTTTGATAAGAAAAAGCAGGAAAAATGTCCTACTTCGCGAAAAAGTAACGTTCATTTTTCCCGTAGCGAAATATTTCCGAAATATTGAATTTCAGCAGGAGGGAAATTAGGGGCAATCTCCCGACAATGTTAGAAATTTGATATGGAAAAACCTCTCTGTATAATGCGAATATATCGAGAATCTACTGTATTAAAAGGAGATTCATTGAGATTTAACTGTGGTTTTCTACGATCATCAAAAAAACTGATTCACGAATGAATAAAAGAATTATCAAATTACTAGAAATAATCAAAAAACCTATCAGACTTGTTCGAATCATTGTAAATTATCAGAAATCTTCCGAACTCTCTTTATATCACCCCAAGTCATCAAAAAATCATCGAATTATTGTGAATCATCACAAATCCTAGAAAGTTACTCTCGAAATCATTAAAAATCATCCGCAATCATTTTAAACCACTCCAAATCATCAAAAGTCATCAAACTGCGGTAAATAATCGAAAACCACATGAGACTCCTCCATGTCACATGAAATCATCAGAAATCCTCCAAAATCTTTTGAAACTACCCCAAGTCATCAAAAAATCATCGAATTACTGTATCATCACAAATCCTAGAAAATTACTCCAAATCACTCGAAATCATCGGAAATCTTTAACAATCACTTCAAACTACGCTAAATCATCAAAAATAATCGAATTACTATAAATCATCAAAAAACCCGAGAGACTTCTTCAAATGATTCGAGATCATCAAAAAATCTCCAAAATCTTGTAGAACCTCAAACTCATCAAAAAATCATCTAACTACTGTAAATCATCAAAAATCTTAGAAAATTACTCCAAATCACTCGAAATCGTCGAAAATTTTTAGCAATCACTTCAAACGCTGAATTATCAAAAATCACCGAATTACTATAAATCATCCAAAAACCCACGAGACTTCTCTAAATAATACGAAATCACCAAAAAATCTCCGAAATCTTTCCAAGCCCCCCAAGTCATCAAAAAATCATCGAATTACTGTAAATCATCACAAATGTCCGAAAATTACTCTGAATCGCCCAAAATCATTGAAAATCCAATGCAATAAATTTGAATCACCTGATCTCAACCTAATAATCACTACCCAAAAACCGTCTAAAGCAGTCTAACACTTTCGTCATCAAATGACTCAGAATCGTCAGAAAAATCGGAAAATCATTAAATTACCAAAAATCATCACAAACCACCATGAGAAATAAATCATCAAGCTACTGATAATTTTCACAAATCCTTCATGAAATGAACATCAAAATTATCTAATTTTTTAAATCATTACGAATCTTATGAGACTAATCTAAATTACTCGATATCATCGAATTTCCTATGCAATTAATTCAAATAATTCGATATCATCGAAAATCATGATTCTTAAAACTCTATCATTTCATTATTCGAATCACTAAAAATCATCAAAATTTCCACAAAATAACGATCTAACACTTTCGTCATCGAAATACTCAAAATCATCAGATAACTGACCTACAAAATGATTTTGAAAATCATCATTAGAAATCCCACGAAACTTCTGCAAATCACCCTAAATTCTCCTCAATGACTTTAAACCCCCCCAAAATCATCAAAAAAATTCCTTTCGATGATTTTTCGATTCACCCCCCAAATTCAACCCTCCCCCCAAGCCCCAAAACCTCCACCTCCTACCACACCCGTCTATCAAAAGTCCGGACACGCGCGGATCGATCCGCATTTTCCTTTTCCTCGCCTCGAAACAACGCACACTCCTTTATCAAAAAGCACCTCATCCATATATGCACGCGCGTTGCACAAAACCATTAATCCTCAGCACCAATTAAGCAAAAGAAAAACACAGGAAATCTTGATGAAAATTCATGAAGAAATCAATTGGGTGGGAGGAAAAAAAGGGGGGAATAAATTTAGCGCACACTTTTGCCGGGAAATAAGTCGATGAATTTTCCGGAAAAACCGGGGAAATTACCGGAAGAGGAAGAAAAACGAAGAAAATGGAACGACAACGTGAGAGCGACTGTTCGGGCGTGGCGCTCCGCGATGAACTGAGCTGTTCACTGTTGTGAGTGCAGGAGTGCCGGTCGGGGATACTCCGGCTGGGAGAGTGAGTCACGCCGGGTACTACTGGCACCGGCCTAGTCAGTCAGTCAGTCAGTCAGGGAAACACCCTCGGTTATCTACTATGTAATAATTTATCGCACTGGCGATGAGACTGACGCTGCAATTTTTAAGGGGTTTTATATTTATGATAATTGAAACATTATACAGTAAAACTCCTCGTATTGTCCACGGGTTGACAACAAGTGACAGAACTGATGGAAGGTGTCTTTAGGGTGGAATACGCAATTTTGAAGAGTTTGTTGTAGAATTGACACATTATAAAGTCAAAACTCGCATATTGTCCATAGGTTGACAAATGGGTTAAATGGAACAATATCGAAGAGAAACAAAGATGGAGAGTGGACTCTGACCTACAGTTTCATATCTAAAAAAATATTCTACAGTAAAACTTCTCGTACTGTCCACTCTAGTACTGTCCCCGGGTTAGAAACAAGATTATCCCACAAGTTAGAAGATTGTCACTGCACATCCGGGGAGATATGCAATTTCTAAGGTGTTTTTTTGTGAAATTGAAGGAAAATTGAAGGATTTTCCGCCCGCCTCGCAAGCACCAAAAATCCCAATTTCCAATACGGTCGTGCACAATTATGCTTTAAATCTTCGTCAAACAATTGCTGGCACTCAGAAGCCTCGTAAAATTGATAATAGAGAACTTGGACGCGGGAATTATTGATGCTGTATGTTTACGAGGCAGAGGGCCCGCGTTTTCTGTCATTAGGGCGGGGAAATTGACATGGTCGCGTGGGGCGAATAAAGTGATTTATCACCGTTAGCACGGAACTCATTTCCCACACGAAAAGTAGATAGGCTTTTACATTCGGCGTTCGCTTATTCTAGTTCTTCGGATTCCTTCTTGCGACCTTTTGTTTCCCCACGCAACTCATTGCGAAAGTCTTTGGGGGTGCTAGAATTCGCCCTGCTTACATACCCCACGATATTATCTTTGATTATAGTTTCTCCTCGGTTTCGGGGGGACTTTTCTGATGCTCGGATCGAGCATTGGACGTGAGAATATAAATATTACATTTCTCAACTATTTGACACTTATTACTTCACTAGTTGGGAAATTTGTTTTATCCTACAGCGTGGGAAAAGTGTGTTCGAAAAATGTCAAGGGTGGAAAAATTACGCACTTGAATAATACGATATTTTGCAACTAGTATCATAATAATTTTACAAATATGTCATTCTAAAACTCGATTCATAAAGCTCAAGTTGTTATCACACTCGTTGAGAAATACACTGTTTCTGTTCAATGCTCTGTTCCGAATCGAAGTTTTCGAATGACAATGGGAACCCTCTTCGCGGTTCATCGGGCGCTGTTTCCATAGGGAGAGAGTCGAACTTAACTTCTGACTGTGATTGCACAGACTGTTCCTCGTTAAAAAAGATAAAGGATCTCTCTCTCTCTCTCTCTCTCTCTCTCTCTCTCTCTCCCGCGTTGCCATTACTTTATCTTATCTGACTTTTTACGTACGCGAAATGTTCCCAGATTGCATCTTCCTTGTCTGGCGTTTCCTTCCCAACTTATCAGGAATTTGCCAATTGGATCTGCTATACTAGTGTAATAGTTAGGGGAGATTATGATTTTGTGTTGATTTCGAAGTTTCAAAAACCAAAATTGGAACTCAAGGTATGATTATGAAATAAATTTTGACTCACTTATTAAAAGTCGACTGTATTCGAAGGACTTATATCAAACGTTTACTGTTGAGACGTGAGTTTGCTGTTTTTAAAGGATATTTGATTGCTGCTATTAGTACTTTGAATACAGTAGACTCTTGATAAGTGTTACCCAAACACAGTGGACTCTCGATGACTGACCTTTAAATACAGCAGACCTTCGAATATAGTCGAATCTCGATAAATGTCCTTCAAATATGGTCAACTTTCGGTGAGTGGGCTTCAAATACAGTAAACTCCCGCGATAAGACTTGTGATTCGGTTGAATCTAGAAAAGTTAACAGAACTTAATCTATTCGAAG
Source organism: Platygaster equestris (assembly GCA_030522785.1). Classification (NCBI taxonomy): domain Eukaryota; kingdom Metazoa; phylum Arthropoda; class Insecta; order Hymenoptera; family Platygastridae; genus Platygaster; species Platygaster equestris. The sequence goes on from JAPYZK010000236.1 coordinate 25,471, forward strand.
GACAATCTTCGAGAGTCTACTGTCTTTAAAGGACTGAATCGAGAGTCTGTGTTATGATATTTGACTCGACTGTACAGTCAAACCATGTCAACTGTACCCACCATTTTCGATGAAAACCTAAATTATGAAATAAATTACATTTTCGTGAAGTATTCGACCATTCAAAAAAACTATTTGAAGGATTTTTGGAAATTTCTTGTTTTGTTTGTTATTTTTTTAAATGAACATTTGGACACTTTTTTATTGTAAAAATCATAAATCAAATTCTGTTAATGGTAATTTGATGAAATATTTAGGAATTATAGATAAATATACCCCCTCTCAAATGATCCAGACAAAAAAGCGAAATTCGTTGAAAAAACGCATTTTTAATAACAATTTTATAAACAATTAGAAATTTTGATGTGTTCTCAATTCTCGATTTTTTCTCGCGCCGCTGGAGTTAAAGTTATTATTATAACGTGATATTATTCATTCTTGTATCAAGCCCGAAAAATACAATAAACAGTAACAATAAACTTTTACCAAGTCACAAAAAACTCTGAAAAACTTACTAGAAATCCTTTAAAATCTCTGTAAATTCCAAAAAAGTTACCACAAACCGCCAGCGTTATCTCTTATCACAGTAAAAATCAGCTGTTTCGTTGTGGTTCTTTTTTCTGGAGAGACTGCATAGCCTACACGCGAAGGGCGATCAATCGAACAGGTGTGGCCTCCGCAGAATGCGATAAGTGGGCGTCGGTCTTGTAAAAAGACGAATTTTTTCGTGCCTTTGCAATCCGTGAGGAGCAAAAATGGATGGAAGACGCGTCGTTATCCGATTTTGGTCTCGGCGCTAGAGATTTATCGATGTTCGTATGTTCAGGGCGCTCAATGAGCAGGGAAAGTCATGCAACTTCCCTGAACCTTCAGGGTTTCAGGGAATGGGGAACGTGGATAAAAGTATCATTGCAACGAAATGTACTATGTGTTATAGACACTCGAACATTCCGAAAGAATTGTCGGATCATTTAAATCGCGGATGAGGCATGACGAATGAGCGATAATGACGACGTAATAAGCGGCAAGTTCGAGTGGCGTGCGCTTGCGGGTCGATGTACGAGCCGCGACGTGCGATGCGGAACCAATGCCCGTGATTATGGATATTAAAGCCGCGGATCGTTTCGAGGAGAGAACAATCTCAGAGAAAGTTCATCCAGCAATTAAACTATTCCTACTAGAAAATCGAGCGCGCTTTTTCTCTTCGTATATAACCCGTAACGTGTCCTTCTTTCGTTTTTATGATGGCGGGGATTTTTTGAAGAGTTTACGGAACGAGTTTATGATCGTACTTTTGAAAAAGAAATGACTGAAATGTGTCACGGACTTGGGAACTGAGTTTTTATTTTCAAAAGTACGATGAAAAATGCGTACTTTTAAGATTAAACATGGAGAAAATAAGAATTTTTTCCCTACGCCGTGGAGAAAATGCGATTTTCTCCACGGCTCAAAACGTACAAAAATCGTACGTAAAATTTTTTTTCCGATTAAGGGTATTTTAATAAAGGTATTGAGTAATGGTGCTCAAGAATGGTATCTTCAAAAAGGTTTCAAAAAGCGGTACTGAAGAAAAATATCGAAAAACTCTATCGAGCATTGATAAGGGTAAAGGTATTTTCAAAAAGGTATTGTGTAAGGCTGCTGAAGAAGGGTATTCCAAAAAAGGTACTGAAAAAATGTATTAAAGAAAAGGTATCCAAGAAAGTTTTAAAAAAAGTGTATTCAAAACAGAATTTGAAAAAAGGCATCGCAGAAGGTTATCAAAAAAAAGGTAATGAAGTCAAGAAACCACGTTCCAAAATTAATTCGAGAGTGCAACCTTCGCTTCTCTCCTTCCCCATGCGCGACGGATAAAATCGAAGTAGGCGGAAAGGAAGTTCGAGCAAAAAAGGGGAAGAAGCTACAATGACGTAACATCCGGAGGTCTTTGTGCCGGGAGGTGGAAAAATCGAGAAGAGCAAAACAGCGAAAGATGGAAAAGAAGGAGCAGAAGAGGTAAAAGCGGGCGGCGGAGCGTGCAGACGGTGCACGGTACTTGGGCTCTCGTACACAATACTGCCCGGAGTAAGTGTAGGAAAGTGGTATTGTGGCCGTAGCCTCGTTCCCTGCTCGGCCGTTGAACGGGCTTTGTGCCGGGCAACGGATAAATTGCTTCAAGTCGATTTCGTCGATTTTACGAAATACATTCATGGCTTGGAGACAGAAAGGGACGAAAGAAAATATTCTGAAAGACAGGAAAGAATTACGCTACTTGGACTTACGAAAACGAGTGAGAGAAATGATGAACTTATTCTGGAATCGATGATTTACTTCGTGAAATTTACGAAATCGTGAAAATTTGTGATGTAGTTTGACGTTATCAAAGTCGAAGTCGAAGTCGAACTTTTTTGTTAGATTTTGTGTTATAGTTTGACTTCGAACTCGGAGTCGAAGTAGAACTCGAAATCGAACTCGAACTCGAACTCGAAGTCGAAGTGAACTCGAACTTGAAGTCGAACTTTTTTTCTAGAACTCGAAGTTAAACTAGAACTCGAAGTCGAACTAGAACTCGGAATCAAAGTCGAACTAGAACTCAAAGTCAAACTCGAAATCGAACTCGAACTCGAAATCGAAATTTTTGTAGATTTCATGTCCTAATTTGATTTCGAACACGAACTCAAAGTCGAATTCAAAATTGAACTCGAAATCGAACTCGAAGTCAAACTTTTTTTTATATTCCAAGTTCTAGTTTGACTTTGAACTCGAATTCGAACTCGAAGTTGAACACAAACTTTTAAGTTCTAGTTTCAATTTGAACTCGAAGTCAAATTAGAACACGAACTCTAAGTCGAACTCACTCGAAATCAAAGAATTCACTTGTCTTCTTCAGAATTTTTTTTTAAACTGAAGAAAAACCTTCTCAAGAACAAATCAGAAATCATTAATATTGCCATTTTCCATCGTCAATCACGTTATTCTAAACAATTCACGAAATCGACGAAAATATTCAATCAACTTCGACCTTCTCCACAATCTCATTCATAAATACTAAACACGAAAAATTCACGGAATCTACGAAAATATTCGACCTTCTCCGATATTTTTGACAACTCAATCAACTGAAGAGGAACCAACTTCAGATGCGAAGAAGCAAAGAAAAACCAAATGCAGATCTTTCAAGATTAAAAAGTAAATTACTAACTAAATAACTAAATTACTATGCAGTAAAATAATAATTTTCGAAAGAATGTTGTTTATTTAACACTCTTTTATCCAAAAAATACTCGCGTTATAATAAAAAGTTGAAAAACGAAGAAAAAAAAAGACTTGAGAAAAACAGTCACAGAACCGTCAGAAATGTGTCTGTTTTCAATTCCGAAATTTTTCGGCTCATTTTCGGAAGAATGCTGTTAATTTAACATTTTTCCATCCAAAAAATACTCGCGCTATTATGAAAAACTCGAAAAACGAAGAAAAAAGCTTTACATGAGAAAAGCCGTTACAGAACCGTCACAAATGTGACTTTTATAATTTCCGATTATTTTCGGCCAATTTTCGGAAGAATGTTGTCGATTCAACACTTTTTTATCCAAAAAATACTCGCGCACAAGTGCACGTGTACGTTCTCGCGTACGCACGTAGAAGTAAAAGTAGTAAATTGCTCAAACAGGGAATAATCCTTGCAAACAGAGTTGCGGCGGTTTTCCCGTTGTAGGGGAGTTTATTCGCTCGGGGTCTGGAGGAGGCATTGCCACACCACGCATTCCGCGGGCATGAATCACCAGGAACCTGACGTCACCCGTGTCTAAGAGCTCGCGAAAAAAGCCCCGCGAACTCGCTCGCTTTCGCGAAACAATCTAAATATATATACACCGCGATATCTTCGGGGATCTCTCGAGCGGATCGAACGTGATTCAGCGGATTGGGAATTGCGCACGGGGAAAAGAGATTTCGCTGATACGAGATGATCGAGTCAGTTTTCCTACTGAATAATCATGGAATCTGTTAATTAATTGTCAGTTGAAATTCAAATAGGGACTTGAAAAACTTCTGCATTCGAATCAATTATGGGGGTTGTTGACCGAATACGTAAGACGTTACGAATTTTCAGTCGTTTGTTGCATTTGGGTCGAATTTTATTGTATACTGTAAAACCTTTTATAGTGTCCATTTTTCAGCTTCGTAAGTTTCTTAGATTGTCCACGGGGTGAGGACAGGGTTGAATGAGACGATATGGGGGCCTGAGAAGGGTGGAAACTGGGCGAAAATTTTACTATATTTGGAACGGTCCTGTCGTATCAGGGTGTTACTGTATTTTAATGATTCTATACTGAGGTCACTGTATTTGAGGGACTTGTTGGAATAGTTTACTGCATTTAGAGGACATCGATGCAGAGTTTACTGAAAATGGAGGACATGTATCCGAAGTTGTCTTTCGAGGACTCATATTGTGAGTTTACTGTATTTAAAAGAATTATATCGGGAGTGCACTGTATTTTAAGGGCTTTAATCGAGAGATCACTGTATTTGAGAAACTTGAATCAAGATTAAACTGCATTCTCAAGACTTTCGCTGACATTTCACTCTATAAAAACGACTTGAATCAAAAGTTTACTGTATTTAAAAATGTTTCATCACCAATAAATAGTATTTAATGGACTATACAATAACATAGACTTGACTGTATTTGAAGGACTTTTCCGTAAGTTCACTGTATTTTGAGGACTCATGTCAAGACTTGACTGTACTTGAAAGAGTAATGTCAGAGGGTAACTGTATTTTAGTTACTTAACAATTTTATTGTTTTTAAAAACTTTTTTTATAGTTCACTATACTTTTGGAATACTTCTGTTTTCCGTTTACTGTATATAAGGGATATTAATCGAGATTTCATTGTATTCTTAAGATCTTTCTTGAGAATTATTCAAGTCTTGAGAACTTAAAAGTACTTCTTTGAAAATTTTGAATGTTCTGGAATTATGAAGTTTCGAAGAATTATGCAATTTTGGGAGTTTCAGAAATTTTTAAAGTTTTCAAAATATTGGAATTTCCAAGTTGTTGAGAATTTCGAAGAATTTGGAAATTTTGAAATTAACAAGTTTCGGATTTTTTGAAGTTCTGGAAAATTTGATAGTTTTCAAGTTTTGTGACATTCTGAAGTTCAAAGCCTGGAAAGTATAAAAATTTTTGAAATTTCGGGATTATGAAATTTTGAAAAATTTTCACGAATTTCGAAGTTTCCGAGCATTCTGAAGTTCCGAAGATGTTTAGTTTTGGAGTTTTTGAGTTTTTGAAATGTTGAAACACCGAAAATTCTCAAATTTCTGCAATCTCAAAGTTTTTACAAATCATGAAGTTTTAAGCGTTTCAGAAATTGTAGAAGTATTGAAATTTTCGAGTTTTAGAGAATGCCCAAGAATTCGAAAGTTTGAAAATCGTCCAGTTTCGATTTTTAAAAGTTATGGGAAATTTTAAAATTCCTAAGGTTTTTAAAATTTCGAAATTTCGAAGCCCAGGAGTTTCGAAATTTTGAAAATATCATTATTTTACAGTTATTACGAATCTGTATGAATTTTGAAGTTTTGGAACTCCTGGAGCTCTGAAAATTTCGAAAGTTATGGAATTTCGAAAATTTGAAAAATTAAGATGTCCTAAAATTTTCAAAGTCTCAAACATTTTCGAAGTTTTAAAAGTATTGAAATCCTCAAGTTATTTAAAATGTAAAATAATTTCAAAGTTTCGAAGAATTTTGATTTTTAAAATTGTTAAGTGTTCGAAAATTCGAGAGTTTCGAAGTTTTGAAGTCCAAAAGTTTCAAAATCGATTAAATGTCAAAATTCTCCAGTTTTTACAGACTAGGATGAATTTGGATATTTTTAACCATTTCGAAATGTCACATTTCCGAAACTACGGGACTTTGTAACCTTCGACAATTTTGGCAATTCTATAATTTTGCAGAAATATGAAGTTCAGAAGTTTCAGAAATTTTTGAAGTTTTAAAAGTATTGAAATTTTTAAGTTATTTAAAATGTAAAAGGATTTCAAGGTTTCGAAAAATTTCGATTTTCAAAGTTGTGAAGTGTTGGAAATTTCTAAACTTTCGAAATTTCAAAGAATTTCAAAGTTCTGAAATCTAGAAATCCCGAAATTTATGACATTTTGAAATTTTCAAGTTTTGACGAACCCGGGCAAATTTTGATATTTTAAAGCATTTCAAAGTTTCAAATTTCTGAAACTTTGGAACTTTTCAACCTCTGAAACTTTTGGAAATTCTGTAATTTTGCAAAAATATGAAGTTCATAAGTTTTGGAAATTTAAAATTTTTGAAAAGTCCCAAAATATTCAAGTTTTTATTCTTTCTCCTCTAGAATAAAACGAAGACACTCAAAATTCATACTAGTCCAGTGTAGGTTACTTTAGGGCCAACTGACGATTGACAAAATCTACTTCAATGAAGAACTCATGAAGCTTAGATTCCGAGCAAAATTTTTGCAAGGTCTTTTTCGCCGAAGAGAAACTCGGTAAGAAATTGGCATTATCCCCGGTTAATGCGGCGCTTTATCTTTTAATGGCTCGTTCCCCGAGACGCGGCTGGACCGTATGATTCACGGCATAAATGCACATTGCAAAGACATGATTGGAAAATTATATACATCTGCGGCTCTCTCGCGCGCGCTGTTAAAACGTGACCTTTTGCAGGCTCGACTCGTTCGCGCGCGAAATTACCGTACGATTCGCTGATCCCCCAAATTGATTTCTTTCGACCAAAGTCAATATAGGCTACCGAAATTTCGTTGTCGACTGAGTGATTTTGGAAATAAATTCATTATTCATGAAATTTTATTAGTTCTGAGTATTCGAAATCCTCATAAAGCTACTAGAAACTCCGTAAAGTCATTAAAAACTTTCTGAAAGTAAGAAAAAGTGTAAAGAGTCAGAATAAAATTCGCAAAAGTTACTAGAAACTCTTAGAATGTGACTGGAAATCCTGAAAAAGTTACTAGAAACTCCGTGAAGTCACTAAAAACTTTTTGAAAATCAGAAAGAGTGTGAAGAGTCAGAATAAACTTAAAGTTATTCTAGAAACTCTTAGAATGTGACGGAAAAATCTGAAAAAGTTACTAAAAACTCCGTAAAGTCACTAAAAACTTTCTGAAAATCAGAAAAAGTATGGAGAGTCAGAATAAACTTCGCAAAAGTTACTAGAAACTCCGAGAACGTTACTGAAAATTCTTAAAAAGTTACTGGAAATTACTCAAACATTATCGAAAAACTGAAAACTGAAGGAAAACTAGTAAAAAAATGTTCTCGCTTCGATAAAGCTACTTAAAACTCCGAAAAAATCACCAGAAACGTCGAAAAGTTACTAAAAACCCGAGAAGTCATCAGTAAATCCCGAAATTAATCAGTAACTCTCCCAAAGTCCTCAAAAGCTTAAAATTTTACTGAAAAAGTCTCTAGAAAATCTAAAAGGGTTTAAAAACTATCCAAAGTCACTAGAAACCCTGTGAAAGTCACTAGAAATAACCGCAAGGTCACATAACCTTCGAATCATCAGCTCATCATCTATAGAGAACAAAAAGATCATAACCACAAAAACCTCATAAAATGTTGAAGAAAACAATCACTTGTAGACAGGTGCAACGCGTGATTACCGTAGCGGCGATAAAATGAATCGATCAAAACTTCGATGAAGCTACTTCAAACTCCGGAAAGTTACCAAGAAGTTCGGAAAGATATCAGTAAATCCCCAAAGTCACCAGTAACTCCTCAAAACTCAGCGAGGTCCCTTATAAACGTCCCTAGAAACATCTTAAAGCGACTTGAAACCCTCAAAAAGTCACTGGAAGCACACTTAAAGTCGCTAGAAATCCCAGAACTCCCATAACCTTTCAAATATTACTAACTCACAATGCACAGAAACCATAAATTCATGAAACTAAAAAACCTCATAAAATCTCGAAGAAAATCATCACTCATAGACAAATGCAACGCGTAATTGAATCGAATATGGCCATAGCAACGATAAAATCAATAGAACAAAACTTCGATTGAGCTACTTCAAACTCCAAAAAAGTTACCAGAAACTTTAAAAAGTTACTGTAAACCCAAAAAGTTATCAGTAACTCCTCCCAAATCATGCAAAGTTGAAAAGGTCCCTGAAAAAGTCCCTAGAAACATCTGAAGGCGACTGAAAACACTCTGAAAGTCACTAGAAACACTCTGAAAATCACTAGAAACACTCTTAGAGTCACAGAAACCCTAAAAAATCCACTAGAAATCGTCCGAAGGTCACACGACATTCAAATAATCAGCTCACCATCAATAGAAACAAAAACAATCATCATCGTAAAAAACCTAATAAAATCTTCAAGAAAACGATCATTCGCAAACAATTAAAACTCCTGATGGCATCGAGTGTGGCTGTAGCAGCGATAAAATAAATCGCTCAAAATTTCGAATTCGAGATTCATCAGTAACTCCTCCAAAATCATCAATATCTCAGAATATCCCTTCAAAAGTCCTTAGAAACATCTAAAAGCGACTCAGAACCATCCAAAAGTCACTAGAAAAACTCAAAAAGTCACTAGAAAAATAGTTGAGTTGATGAATTCGTTGATGAATTCGAGATTCATCAGTAACTCCTCTAAAGTCATCAAAATCTTAAAAGCTCCTTTCAAAAGTCCCTAGAAACATCTAAAAGCGACTCAAAACCCTCCTAAAGTAACTAGATCCCTTCCAAAAGTCACTAGAAAATCCCAAAACTCCCATAACCTACAAAATACCCTCATTGTCAGCCCAAAATTAATCCACGGAAGCCATAAACTCATATTACAAAAAACCCCATAAAATCTCCAATAAAACGATCACCCGCAGACAAGTGCAACGCGTAATTACCTCGAACGTGGCCATAGCCGCGATAGAATGACAACGCGATAACGGAAGAGTGTAGGCCAGTTGCCTAGGCATTGAAATCAATGTGGCACGCTACTATCGTACGACTGCCAGATGTTTCGCAATGAGATCACCAGCACGCGAGCCACGCTACGCGATATCGGCGAGCAACCAAGGGTGCAACGGTAACCGGAGTCGTGTCCTGTTATCGAGCTCACTTTCGGCTTGTTTTCGCCAACCCAGCCATTATTCCGGTCAATATTTTTTTTTCCGACCCTCGCGTCCTTTCCCCCTATGCGTAATCGCGGAAATGAATATTGCACAAGTGGCGAACGAGTTCGGGGGGCAAATGAAATGGTGGTTATTGAAGGAACACGTAAGACTTTCCGATGGAAATGGAGTTATGGTCTTTTTCCGTTTAACGTTGGAGAACATCGTGGCTTTTTGCCGCGCTCGAGGAATGTTCGATTTCAACGAATATTGTTCTTGGCGAACGGAACTAAATGAAGGTTGAACCGAGCAGCCCGTAACTGGCGCGCGGTGCATAACATTATTTTTACAGTCTCGGAAAATATTTGCCGTAATGCGCGATCGGAATTCATTTAAAGAACTAGAGTACGAAAAAACGAGGGTTTTTTGCACATGATTTTTGATTCAGTATTTTGAACAGTTTTTTTATTGCAATTATTTTTCGATCGAATAAACTGGCGGTAACTTGAAATCAAAAATTAGGGTAATTTTTTACAAGGTACTAGATTTTTGGTGGTTCGTGTGAATTTTTTCGAATTTTTGAAGATTTTTGGAAATTTGTATGAATTTACGAGTGTTTTGGGGGCTCTGCTCTCCGACTCACTCAACGGGGACTTCGCCCCATGCACCCTCATATATTTCGAGAATTCGTGTTTATACATAACTTGACGTATTTTTTCGTTTTTTTACGATGTTAATAACTACTCGTCGAAACTTGAAAAATTAATTGAGTACGATTGAAAATTTTTCAACTGAATAAGTTTCACTTTTTAGTCGAATTTCCTAAATAAATTTCATGCAAAATATCAATGGAATGAAATTAAGGGAAAATTGCATCGGATTCGGGCCAGCAAATCGTGACTAATTTTTTCGAAACCGTTTTTCCGTCGGGCTCGGCAAGATGACTTCACGAATTTTTCGATGATTTCGATACGCTTATTTTGAACGGTCCAAAAATAACTTTCTTTCCATTCAACCGAATCACTTTTTCGAAATTTTGTCGGGTAACGGTCCGTTTTCAAGCGGATTATCACATTTGGAGTCGTGAAAAAATTTTTATTCGAAAAAAAACTTCGTGTCGTACTTAAATCCGATTGCTCATAATTTTTCTTTCGTAATTATTTGACAATCGACACAGTTTGTCCAAATTTTTGTGGTTAAAATTTTCAACCTCCGAAAGATGATTTTCCGAACGCCAAAATTCCGAAATTCGAATATTTCGATTTTTGAGGTTTATCAGAATCATCGAATTTTCACATTTTTTGTTCGGGTCAACTTTTGAAGTATTTAAATTTTTTAGAGCCAGATAAAATTTTCTACTTATCATTTTTCCGTCTAATTGTCGTAATAAACTCGTTTTCTTGGGTCTTTCACCTCGCTCGCGATTTTCGATCATTTTTCATCATCTCCGCTCGCGCGATCCGCGATCTTTTTTGCTCGCACATTCTTCGCTGAAAGTCCGCGATCGTTAAAGTTTTTCCCTCAGAATTCTCCATCGGAAACGTTGATTTATATCGGATTGGGCGATCAACGTACACTACCGGTCAAAACTTTAGTTCACATGATGAAATTTTTCAAGTTTTGACCAATTTATATGAATGTTGAAGTTGGGAAGCATTTTGAAGTTAATAAGTTGTGAATTTATGAAACTTTTGGAGCTTTGAAAGTAATAAAATTTCGAATAAGTATGAATTTTCGAAGTTTTAGAAGCTTCAAAGAAATGTGAATTTTTTAAATTACGGATATTTCACAACTTCTGGGATTTTCAAGTTTCAAGAAATTTTTATATTTTTTTTAATTTTTACAGTGAAGTTTTGTAAAATTTTTCATAAATTTTAGTTTGTAAGAAACTTCAAATTGTCAAATTTTAGGATTTCCAAGAATTACGAAGTTCTGAACTTTCAGAAAGAAAATTTTTGACCGGTAGTGTAGAATCACGGAAAAACGTGACAGCGCGGGGTTTCAAGTAGATGAGCCGCGACGCGTGATGGTAATGGAAAAAAGTCGGACGTGTTATAGGGCAGGGCCAAAGAAAAAAGTCGACCACCTGCTTTGTCCTGCCCTATCAAGCAGATGTCAAAGTTGATGTAAAGTGAAAGCTTTTATCGAGGTTTTTATTCCATTAGTCTGCGTTCGTTCGAATTCATAGCAATTTGGAATTTCATTTTACGAAATTCGAACATTTTCGATCCCGCATGCATGATTCACTAATAAAATTGTTGGGTTTAATGGAATTCACGAATTTTCGAATGTAAAACAACAAGAGTTGACTTCAGTTATGGGACTTATATCGAGAATCGACTGTATTCCAAGGACTTTTATCGAGAGTTGACTGTATTTGATGGACAGTCATCAAAAGTTGACTGTTTGTGAACGACACATATCGAGAGTTGACGGTGCATAAGTGCTTAAAATACACCCAATTTTAGATATAAGTTCTTCAAATACACTGAACTCTACATAATATCAGTTCTTCGAATACAGTAGACTCTCGATGTCTTTTGAATACACTAAGCATCAAATGTAAATGCTTGAAATACATTGAACTGTCGCTATTAATCCCCCAAATACAGTAGAACCTTGATAAATGTTCTTTAAATACAGTCAACTTTGGATACAAGTCCTTTAAATATAGTCGACTCTCGATAAGTATACATCAAATACATTAGACTCCTTACAAGTGTCTGAAATACACTCAAATTTATGTATAAGTCCTCTTAATGAATCAACTATCAAAATAAGTCCTTCGAATACACTCAACTCTCCATAAATGTCCTTTAAATACCCTGAACCTCACACATAAATGCCTTCAGCACAGTAAAATCTAGATAAAAATCCTCTAAATACAGTCAAATCTCAATAAATATCCTTCAAACATAGTAAACTGCCACTATCAGTCCTTAAAATACACGTAAACCTCGACAAATGTCTTTGAAATACACTCGAATCTCGATGAATGTCCTTCAAATACGTTAGCTTAGTCAACTTAGCATTGACTGAAACAGGAAACGAATTAAAATCGCCCCTACGCGATTTTCAATTCCAAAGTATCGCCATCGCGAAAATTCTCTCCCACGGTAGAAAATTTCGCGTTCTCGTAGCATCTAATAACGGGCGGTCGTGTCGTCCAAGCGAGCGCGCGATTACCGCCGTCGACTTTGTAACAAGTGACAACCGGTAATTGTCGGAGCCCGCGGTACTGCACGTTTCCTAAGTACACACAATGTGCACGTGATTTTATGCCGCGATGGGCATCCAAAAACCCCGGAATTATGCGCTTTTACATTTCTAATTTGCATACTGGGACGATGCGAATTTTCCGAAAGCCGGTATAGTTGGGGGGTAATTCAGAGCGGATTTTACGGGTTTGGAGAATTTCTAGGTTATGGGCTGGGAACGAAATACAGTGCGCATCCCCAATATATTTCCCTTGGGCGGAAAATCGCTATCATGTAACTATTTCGATCGTAAAACCCCAAAAATGTCTCTAAAAATTTTCCCCTACATTCGCTAATTTTCGTTTGTAATTGAAAACCTTTTTTTTGCTACGGAATGAGGTCAATAATCATTAGAGACATGAAATTCGAGATTGATGCACATTTTCTCTTCGGAATGACGAATGAAATCGAACTTTCTACGTTTGAAATCCCAACTGGGCGGCTTCAATTATTGTAACGACGTTGTTTTCCAGGCCTTAATTGATCAATTAATTAGGAAATTATGCAAACTAATTTTGCCGCGCGTTGAGCGTAATATTCCGCACGCTCGCGTTATACTCGTTTTGACGCTTCTTCTCACAGTACCGTAATCCTAATTTTAATGTTGCGTTTGTCGCGCATGGACGAAATGGCTCGTGATCATCATATTTTTTTTTCCTCGACCGTTAGCCATCGGTACATACAGTGCTATCATTTTTTACATAGGTACACGTAAAAAGCCGTAATTTTTCGTTCCGGGCAATTAAAAAAAGTAGGTATTGTTTCAAAAAAGGCAATTCTTTAATTTTCCTTCTCACTTGTAACGATTTAGAGAGTTAAGAAAAAGTTTCGATGATTTGGATTTTTAGTGGAGTTTGAAACGAAGTTTTGAATGAGACTTCCAATTTGGGATGAAGTTTCGGATTTTGAAACGAATTATCAAATTAAAAATGGAGTATTAATAAAGTCTTAGGTTCTCAGTGAAATTTTGAATGAAATTCTTGATTTGAAATGAATTTTCATACTTAAAATGAAGTATTGAACGAAGTTTTTGATCTAAAATGAAGTTTTGGGTGAAGTTTCGAGTTGGAATGAATTTTCCATTGAAAACGGTGAATTTTCGAATTTCAAATAAATTTTTCGATGTAGTTTCAAATTATAAATGAAGTTTCGAATTCTGAATGAAGTATTCACGAAGTTCTCAATAAATTCTTAAATCCACGATGAAATTTTGAATTTCAAAACAAATTCGCGCCTGAACAGACTCTCGTATTCAAAATAGAGTTTTGATTGCAATTTTCAATTTAAAATGAAATTTCGAATGAATCGTTCAGATAGAAATTAAATTTTAAACGGAATTTCCAATTCGAAATAAACTCTCCAATTGATTATCAATGTTATTAAAAGTGTAAATTGTTAATTAAATAACTAAACTAGATTAGATTTTAATCAAACAAACGCCGCCAAAGAAAAAGTTGAATCACGACGAGCAAATGACGAGAAAAAACAAAGTTATTCCTGATTCCAATCAGAAAATGCCGTCGAAAAATACGCAACTATCCGAGCTATCTCCGCTTTTTCCAACAACAAACGACTCAATTTCGTTCCAGCGGACGAGAAAATGGCCTGGTCGCTTCACTTTTTTTTCTTCTTATATCCTGCTTTCTCCTTTTCTGAACGAATTCCAGAAGCTTTTTTCCAAAAATTCAATCGAGAAAGTAACAAGCTCGGAAAAATAATGCTTTCGAAAATATCTTCATAGACGAAAAATGCCCGTCAAGAAAATTCGACCAAATTTCTCGATGTTTGAAAAATTCTCGTTTCGCAAAAAGCACTGAAAAAAATTTCGCCTTGAAATGAATCACCCCTATCGCTCATTGCTTACATTTACCCTGACGATTGACACCCTAAACACATAAAAGAACAGGGCGTGTACTTTCGACCCTCACGAACCATAAAATTCCATTGCCTCGTAAAACTACACCACTAAAAAGAAAAAAGGGAACAAAATGAAAAGAAAAGTAATCGAAAGAAAATTTGAAAACAAACATTTACCTTTTTTACACACTTCGTAATATTCACAATGTACGACAACGAGAAAAATCGAAAAAATTCACGTTTATACGCTTTTTTCCTCAATTCGTAAAATTTCGAACTTTTAATTTTTAAATTAACAATTCAGAATATTGTAAATTTTCAAAATTTTTATCATTGACGTAATTAACAATGTGAAATTTTTAAAACTTCTGAATGAATAAGGTTCATTTTATCATATAGAAAACGAAAAAAAAAACAAACTTAACAATTCGTTTACGTCTAATTTGCCAATGGGAAAGGCACGGAACAATGGTGCGATTAAATTCAAGATCGAAGGGAGAATGACGAAAAAGGCAAGAATGATTGGAAGAAAATTGTGAAGGGATACGAAAGAGCAACGAACAGGACGAAAAAGGGGGGGGAGTGAGAAATGGGCTCGGTATGATTCACCACGCCAACTTTTCGCAGAGTGGTGGGCGTATGGGCAAAAGCAGCGGTGCTCAGACGTGCAACCCCCGAAGGAATCGATTACAGAAACGAACATATTCAAGAAATGAAGATTTTTAGTGATAAAGTGTCTAAAATTCGATTCTAGGTCAAGGATCAGAGTCTACGAACAAAAATCCTGTGTTTGCTAACTTTTCAGAGTCTTTTGGAAGTCGGTAATGGAACCACATTGATGACATAGCGTCCAAAATTCAATTCAAGGTCATTCAAGGTCCTTTCAAGGTCGAGGGGCAAAAAATAGCAGTGTCTAAGACAAAGGTCTCATGTTTGAAGACTTTTCTTGGATCTTTTAGAAAGTGGTAACCTACAAACCTATCGATTTCGATAGAAAAGTGTCCAAAATTTCATTCAAGATCATCCAAGGTCGAGGAACAAGAAATGTTGGTGTCTAAAACGGGAAGTTTGCGTCCTATGTTTCCAAAACTTTCCAAAATGCTTTAGAAGGTGATCTTCAATGGCTCGAAAATTTTCATTAGAAAGTCCTTAATGCTATTCAAGGTCACTCAAGGTCGAAGGTAAAAAAATGTCAGTGTCTAAGACAAATGTGTCATGTTCATCAACCCTGCATGGATATTTTGAAAGGTGGCAATTGACAAACTTGATGATTTTCATAGGAAAGTGTCGAAGATTTCATTCAATTCTTCATCTCTCTTCCAGGTCTAAACTTTCGAATTTCAAGGTCACTCGAAATCTTTTCTAGGTCAAGTTTCAAGATATGTTTCTGAACATCAAGGTCTCTAACTTCTCTAAGGCCTAAGCTTCCAAACTTCGAGGTCATCCAAGTTCCATTCAAGGTCAAGTTCTACAAAATTCATTCTCAATATTTCTAAACATCCCAAAAACCATAAAAAGCATCCAAACAGAACGCAAAAAAACCAAAACTCTTCAAAAAATTTCTTCACCGACCTTATTCCCTTCTTCTCCTCTAATTCATTATGAACCCCGGAACTCACACTTATCACAAGTTTCCACTACTTCTCTTACTCCCTGGCTTTCGAAAACAACTATCTGCCCTCCTAACGACTTCAAAAAACAACTATACTACTTCCTAATGACTTTCAAAACTATACAAATGATTTCCGCCGCCCAAAGATCTGCGCGGGACGACCTCGGTAACACTGAATGAAACGGCGTACAATGGAAAAGAGAAACGGAAGTAATTGATATGAATTATTTATGCGGGCGTATGAATTTTCTTCGGCCGCGAATCGAGATCGGGGAGAGAAAGAAAGGACGGGGAAAAAATGGTAAAGAAAGAGCGTTGTCGGCTACTTTCGAGACGGAGGAAGAAACCCACGTCTTCGTCGTGGCTCAGTAATCGCGGCTCTGCTTCAGCTCCTCCCGGATTCCTTTGTTTCGTGCACTTATTTTCGCGAGATCTCGATAGGCTTGGCCCGCGGTTTTGCCTTCGATTTCACACTCAAACAGGCCGCGATGAGGGAGTGAGGAAATGAGGAAACCGCAACGCGCGAATTCGATCTCAGCAACAAAGGAGATGGACGAATGTGGGTCAGTCGTGGAGATTTTTACGAAAAAGAAATGCAAATAGGAATGACACTTTGACGTACTCCATAAATCCTCTATAAATCTGAATCAGTCGAAGTTCACTGATGGGTATAAAATAGTTATAACAGACGAAGTCCTTGGTATGGGGTCAGGGGGCAGAGCCCCTTGGGGGTCCGTGGAGCGAAGTGCCGGTATTCATCATACAATCCATCTTTGTTCCATAAAAACAAGCTTGAATGTTCATACTTCAGATTTTGCGACATTTCGAGTTTGGAAATTCACAGACGTGAAAGAATGGGTAAAATTAACGAAATCATTCAAAAATTTAACTCAACATACTCAGAAAACATCGAAGACTAAAAAAAAGGTTGAAATCGAGCAATGTTCGGATATTCAGTAATTATTCCGAAGTCTATCATTCGACGTCGAGCGATTCGTACGCCGATCTCTACAGAATCCGACGTTGCAATGGAACCCGGTCGGTTAGAACGATTGAACGCTAGTTTTTTTCGGGAACTGTGGACTCACGATTGGAAATTTCATAACGTTTTCGATAATTTATCGAGAATATAGAAGGTTATTGTCAATCATAAGTAAAAAAAAAAAAATCTCTCAGATTATTATTTTTAGGGTCACACGGGCGCGTGACTCTTGTGACTCCAGGATTATATTCCATTTCTGCGCGTTTGTGGACTCACAATCGAAATTTTCATAACGTTTTCGATAATTTATCGAGAATATAGAAGGTTACTGTCAATCACAAGTAAAAAAAAAATTCTCTCAGATTCATGAGTTTTAGCGGTATTCTGGTATTTGACAACAAAACTGTTTCGAAAGCCGTTAAACTGGTCACAGATGATCTATTTCAGATAATAACTTATTAATATTTATAAAATAAGATAATAACCTTATTTTTCTATTACAATGACGAGGTACACTTTACTACGTAACAAAATGTAGCGAATCATTCACTATTAAAAAGAGTCGAAAATTTCTAGTAAAAACGAGCCCCAAAAGGCTTTATAGACCATGTACATAATACATATATGCTGGCAAGCACCGGTTTGTCTAGTGATAGGTCATTTTTTCGATAATATTATCGATTTTTTCAGTGTCCAGTGTGTAACAAATTGCAGTTTATCATCCCCCCCCCCCCCTATTTGGTTAGAAAATCTTTACTCTTCTTGAGTGTGTGCTAGCTTAACTCTTAAACTGGCACACAACTCATTTTCTCATAAAAATTATCAATTTTTTCCACAGTTTATCACGTTCATATCAAATTGAAACTTATCATTACCCATCAAATTGAGTTGGAAATTTCTAGTTTTTAATGGTGTGTGCTAGCTCAAGTCTCAAGCTGACACACAACCCGTTATTTTTTTAAGAAACTATGGGATAAATGAATTACTACCGTAACTAATTTGCGATTAATTGCCTTCAATTTGTTACACATTTGAAATTTATGTGTGTTATGTTCGCTGTTTCACCTTAATATGTCTATGATCAGAGACGTCCTGAGGCGGAGTCCCTGGTATGCGATCTAGGAGTGGAGTCCCTCAGATTATCACATTATTCGTCTATATTTCATAGAAACGAAACTGAATCCTTATCTTCATCTTTAACAAGCGTTTAAATTGCAGGTAAGCCTTTTTAAGCTTATCCCAGGTTGATCAAGCTCAGATAAGCTGAAGAGGCTCAAGCATTTTTCCTGGATATCGAAAAAAATCAGAAGAAATCGAAATGATTAGAGGGATCATGGGGCGGAGTGTTTGATATGGGGTCTAGGAGCGGAGTCCCACAGGTCGTCATATTATTTATTCACGTTTTATTAAAACGAGGTTGCATCTTCTTCTTCATCTTAAACAAGCTTCTTGAGTGCAGACTAGACGTTTTAATCCTACCCAAGCTTTATCAAGCTCAGGTAAGCTTGAAAAACTTAATTTCCTCTCCAGGACACCAATAAAAATCAGAAAAAGTCGAGATGATTAGAGGGGTCATGAGGCAGAGTCTCTGGTATGGGGTCTAGGGGCAGAGTCCCTCAGATTATCATATTATTCATCTATATTTCATGAAAACGACAGTCGATCTCCATCTTTATCTTCAACCAGCTTTTTAAGCTCATTTAAGCTTGCTCAAGCCACGAAATTCGGATCCCAGGACAAAATTGCTGCACTGCGAAGCACCCTCTTGCATCACTTATTTCTACCCGTCAGCTTTTGTCGAGTAATTCGAAAGCCCTTTTCTACCCGGAAACGCAGCCAAGATTTTCATCCCTCGTTACAAAGACGGCATTAAAAGACCAACGCACCCCTCTGCTGCGAAAAAAACGCGACTCTTCGCCCCGGGGCAAGTCAAGTGCGAAAATGTCTCCAGACGCGTGAATTGACGAACTCTTTTGAAAAATTTTCCTCAAAGGGCCGCGTGCTCATTAACTGGGACGAAATTTCATGAATTTTCCAGACTTTTTATCCAAGATGAAAAAGTCGCTACAGACAGAAGTTTTTTCCGGCGTAATAGTCCATTTCGTAACTTGTGAAATAATGCTTTCTCAGCGAACGTGGATTTTAATTGGGAAATTATTATTCTACTAGTCGTTAAACGTACATAACGTGGGGAAAGTGCGTCCGAAAATTAACAACAGTGGGAAAAGTACGCACTTATCCCACTAATGTGATAATGATGTTCGAAAAATGTTTCAAGATTTTTCGAAATAACTTTTTGAACATTATTATAACTCCAGTTGCAAAATCGGTGGGAAAAGTGAATGTTTCTCCCACTGTTGTCATTTTTCAAGAACATTTTCCAACGTTGTGGAAAAAAAATAGATCGCTCTATCAGACCCCTACCAGGGACTCCGCCCCAGGACCCCACATAATCACCTCAACTTTCCCTAAAAATCCCCAATTTTCGTCGCTATTCTCATTATCTCGTTTTTATCTCTTATATTCAGATCGAAAGCTTCTCTTTCCGATAAAGAAACTTGAATTAAAAGAAAGAAGCGTAACCATTGATCGAAAAAAGCCTTCATCAGACCACCATGAACTTCCCACGACTCCGGTCTCTGCGGAATCGTCACGGGGAAAATGTCGCATTGTTCGCTCTCTCGTTTGATCAGAAGCGCGGTGGCTGGGGAAGCCGATCGATCGTGGCGGAATTTCCTCGTGGCAAATTCGCACTTTGTCCCGATAATTGGAACGACTGCAGCGGACTGTTACACCGTGACGGCCGCCAAATTGTGCATTTATCATGCAAAACGAGGTTGAACGAGAAAACGTGAAATCGAGGGACAATGGTTAAAACGCGCCTAACCTAACCTTCGGAAATTCGAAACTTGATGAACGTTGTTTCAATAAGGATAAGGTCTTAATTCTCCAAAAACATGGGGAATTGAGCCTTTTCAAACTCTCGGAACATGAGAAATGTTCGCTCTTGTCGACATGAATATTTTCCAATAGAAAATATATGTACTATTAGCGCTACATTGAAATTGCAAAATTTTGTTCACCCTTGACTGTCAAAAACATCGCGTTTTCGCCAAAAACTTACGACGTACTTCGAAATAATTGAAAATTCGTCAAAATTATCGTCCATTTACGGAATTTTCGCGACTTTATAACAATTACAACAAAAAAAAGTTCATAACGTTATCCTAAACAATTTAGTAACATTGAGGGGGTAATAGGGAGGGGAGGGGAGTAGATTTTTTACGACGCATTCCGAAATAATTGGAACTTGATCGAAATTCGCATCCAGTTTTAGAATTTCGGCGATTTTAGAACAATTTTGAAAGAAAAAAACCTTTTTATCTACAATCGTATAAAATTGGGGGCGTAACAGGGGGCAGTGGGCGCAATTTTTGATACGATGTATTTCGGAATAATTAAAATTCATTGGAATTTCAATTAATTTTTGGAATGTCCTCGATTCCAGAAAAGTATTGGAAAAAAAATGGTTCAAAACATTTCTCTAAACAATTTAAGAAAATTGAGGGGGTAACGGGGGGAAGGGGTAGTGGGCGCAATTTTTACGATGTATTGAGAAATGATTCAAACTTCATAGAAATTCTCACCTATTTTAGGAATTTTCGCGATTTTGGAACAATTTTAAAACAATCGTTGAAAACGTTTTTCTAAACAATTTGATAACATTGAGGGGGTAATAGGGGCTGGGGGGGCGCTATTTTTTACGATGTTATTCGAAATAATTGAAATTCGTCAAAATTCCAATCCATTTTTGGAATTTCTGCGATTTTAGAACCATTTCGAAAAAAATGATACAAAACGTTTCCCTGAACAATTTAAAAAAAATTAAGGGGATAACAGGGGCGGGGAGGTGGCGGGCGTAATTTTTACGATGTATTTCGAAATAATTCAAACTTAATCGAAATCCTCATCCATTTTCGGAATTTACACGATTTAGGAACAATAAAAAAAAAAATTGTTCAGAATCTTTCCTAAACAATTAAATAAAACTGAGGGAATAACAGGGGGGAGGGGGAGTGGACGCAATTTTCTACGATATATTTCGATATAATTGAAACTACATCAACATTCTGATCCATTAGAGTAATCTTCGCGATTTTGGTACAATTTTGAAAAAAAAAAAAAAAAAAAAAAAAATCGTTCAAAACCTTTTCCTCATGAATTTTATAAAAAGGTGGCGGGGGGGGGGGAGGGGGGGGCGGG
>JAPYZK010000237.1:0-32140 GCA_030522785.1 Platygaster equestris
TTAATTCAAGAGAGCCGTTTGCTTCATTTCAAAATACGTTCCAACTCCCCCCGTAAATATTATAACCTGCAAAAGTGATGGCGTTCAGCAGACCCTTGTGCATCATGGTCAACTGCAAATCGCACTCGGCAGGGGTGAGGATCATCGAAACGTTCGAAGTCGAGATGTTCGTCGCCCAGGAAACCGGGACGATCGCGAGGAAGAGCAAATAATTGAACTTCCCATATCCGGTAGCTGCGATCGCCGTCTCGAAATCCGACTTCTTCGTCTCAGCACTACCGGCGACGATCACTTTACGGAGCAGAAACGGCGATCAACGTTAATCGTGCAGTTTGCGATTTGCATGAACTCAAAAAAGAGGACTCACCTTTTACGACATGATCTCCCGATACTGTCATTTTCTGTAAACAGTTATTTCGCAATCGTTATTACGCTAGCGAAATTCTCGTAGTTGAACGTGCTGCGAGCAATGAGATTACGCTGGGATTTTTCGAAAAAAAAAATGGTTTATGTTATACATCCTGGACGCTTCTCGATTGAGTAATAACCGACTTTGAAAATTTGATTGCAGGATGTGACTTGCGCAAATGCCGACGATTTCGATAATATTGAAAGAATAACGTCGAATTTGCCATCATTAAGGTAATGAAACATTTTGCTTTTTTCGAGGCATGTTATGAGGATTTCGTAACGCGGATGTAATTTTTGTTGTACGTTGGAGAACGTTTGGTGAAACAATTTTTCATTTCCTGGTGAAAATATTGACCGAGGAATGGTTTTTTTTTATTCATGTTTTGACTGCGTCAGAAAATGAGATTGTTTGCGAGTATTCAGCTGATTCAGGGAATTTTCTGGACGTGTTATGTCATGCGGGATTAATGATGAAAATTAGACTTTCGGGTCGAATTGGACTAAGAAAAATTATATTGAAATAATCTTCATATACTGACTGAAATAACGAATTCCGTGAAATAATTACGTGTTATAATGGGAGATATAATATTTCCTTCTACCCGTAAATCTCACGGACGATACTTTTTTGATGTGCAGCATGAATCACGAGTGATTATATACTTTAGACCAACTTTTAATTGCAGTCATTATCCAAGCGGTTTATCTTGAAAACCAAAACGTGTACTCGAATGTCTTCATTTGAAGCTAAGCGACTTCAAATTTGCTCCGTTTTTTCAAATTTATTTAAAACGGATATTATTTCGAATCAGGAAACAATAGCGACTCAGATTTTCGAATTATGAATATAATCATTAAATGATGAATGAATGAGGAACAATTGTTCAAGATGAATCGTTTGCAAAATTTGAGTAATGTTAAACACTTCAACTTGTTAGCCCTGTCAAGATTATGAATCGAAATTCAAAAAACGGAAGCAAACAGAAAATCATTTCATCTCGATAAACTTCTTTGATCATGAAGAGTAGTTTACGCGTGAACAACCTGTCGAACGAGCGAAACAAACAAAAATTATTTACATCGCAAAGGTATATGTGTTGAACCACAATCAAAAATTCATGAGTCGTATGTTTCGATTTTGAATTCGTTATTTGACGTCTCGTATTTTATATTTCAAAAGTTGGAACAGAGAAGTTATTATTATTCAAGTTTATCCGAAATTTCGGAATTTGAACATCGAAATATCCTTAATTGGTGTTCAAATTCCAAATTTCAGAACTTCTTTACTTTGATCAAAATATCATTTCAGTTTTATTTCAAAACCCAAAGCTTTTTCAATTCAGATTTTTAAATCGCTAAAATTTTCAATTTCACCATTCCGATATTGCTACGAAGAAATGTGAATTTACGAAATATGAGATATTGTCAAAAGTAACGAAAATTGCGATTTATTACGATACGTTAGTCAATTTTTATAAACGACTTCGACAAAGTAAGGTTGTTGAGCGATAGAGACATGTTTTCGCAATGTTTCAAAAGACAAAATAAACAAGTGAATAATTCGGGAAGAAGTTGTGGATTTTGTGCAAGGTATAATTATAGAGTTCGTGCGCTTTGTTCGTCTGCTTGTCGCGATTCCAGAGTAATCCTGTTCAAATGAACGAATTTTTCACATATTATAAATTTCAAAATCTGCCGGAAATTCGGGAAAAGTCGTCAAATTTCTCAATTTTCAAATTCGAAATCCAGTGTTTCATTATTCGATACAATCTTGAATTTCCCTTTCCCAAAATTGAACAAAAAAAAAAAAAAAGTACCTTCTACCGATATTCCTCAAAACTGAGAAACATCCCGGTGAAAAACGCACTCAAATAGAAATAGGTAACTACGCAACTGTCCTTTTCTTTCTCACAAAAGCAGTCGTTTGATGAGAGAGAGAGAGAGAGAGAGAGCGATAGTATTGCACACCTCTGCACTCAAGACTCAACTGAAAATTCTCGAACTGACTCAAAATCCCCGCTACCACCAAAACCCCACAACAATCTAAAACAAACCGAAAACCATTCCATCCCAGCAAACTTCTTTCATAAAAATCACTTTCCACAAACAAGCAGCTGAACAACTACCAAAGTTAAACAAACAAAAAACATCACAATTTTCGACACGAAGCGCAAACAAATAAAAAACGAGAAAATCAAAAGTCAAAAACATCTGCCAAAATACCGTAAAATTGCGAGCACACTTCTCATAATCCAATATGAATCGTACGGTAATCGTGTTGTTTAATCACACGCTGTTTGCATTAATGACTCGGAAAAGTCCCAGTTTTCATTTTTGCATTGTCTTAATACCCCGAAGAAAATGCTTTTTTCTGCTCCAATCGGAATCACAATGCCGGTGGAAACGGTAAAATTTGAGCGAAAAGTACGCTCCACTTGATACGAAATGTGGTGTTCCTTTCTCACATAAATAATGCATCGAGGCGCATATTTTTTTTCCCGAATTAAGTTGCGCGTTTACGGCGCGCATCAGTCGATGACTGCCGCGAATAAAGAGTTGGGCCGCGCGAAATCTTTTTCCGCGATGACGCGGCGTCGAATTTTCATTCCATGTCGACATTATTTTAATTGCGCGAGGCGATATCGAAGCGTGGCACGTGTGACGGGAGTCATCCGGCGTGGGTATTTTTTTTTTTTCTTTCTTACGAAAACAAAATTTTCCGCGAGATAATAATTGGTCGCTCGTTTCTGCACTTTGCATTGTCGAAAATTAGCTGTCGATGGTGACGTAACCGATTTATACTGGATTTTACACGAGGAAACATTTTTATGCTCGATGGTATTTTTCGAATGAATTTAAAAATCAAATACGAGCCTTATCTGGCTAATTACTTCGAAAGTTGCGTCACATGTTCCGGAATTTGTTAGGGGATGGGGGTAAAATGTTCGATTTTTACACTTGAACGCTCTTTTTTCAGAAAGAGTAGACGAATCGATAGGACAAATTGAGAAAATCAATAAAACCAAAAAAATTAAGCTCCAAAAATTTAATTACAAAAAAGTATAGTTTCATACAAGTGTACTAAGATAGTACAATAAGATTTTTTCCTCCCATGCTAAAAATACAACATTTCTGTCATCAATTACATCCCTCCTTTTATAACTGATTTGCAATATACTCGAAAATCATTTAAAATCAAAAATACAATATAAAAAGCTCCACCTCCAACTTTTTTCATTCGTCAGCGAGTATGAAAAATCTGTACATGTACGTAAATGCGAAAATTAATTAGTTCGTGATAAGATCTTGTTTGTTCGTTATTTTCATCGGAACCGGAGATTTTATTGCGACGTCCGCCTTTCCGTTGTTCGCAAAACTGCAATCGTCGATACTAATTTCTGATACGCCTTTCACCACTTCTATTCCCCCTATTTTATTTCCCGTGTTGTTCAAATACTTCTCTGTCTCCATTCTGATCCCGTATTCCTTGAAATTGGCGAGTAAGCAGTTGCTGATTATCAACTTCGACTCGTCGTACAGCTGCAAATAAGAAATGGTTTTCAATTCATAGTTGTTCAACTTTTTGAATTGCATGACATAATTAGGTTTTCCAGGATACCAATACTATTTTTTCAAGTCAACTTATTGATGTTTGACCAATGTTTCAGTCACGTCGGAAAACGACAGATGACAAAATGATGGTCAAATAAATACCTGAATCCCTTCGACGCATTCTTTGAAACTGCATCCGTTCATCACCACTTCTCCCGTTTTATGAACAACGATGGCAGTTCCCAATCCTATGAAAATCGTACTCTGGACATTGAGTTTGGCGCCGGGTAAAACAACGACGCCCAATTTAATGACACTTCGATTCGGGACGATTATTTTGCAATTTACAATGTTCACAGTTCCTGTTCTGACCAGAATTCCGGCGTTCAGATCTCCCAAATCCATTGTAAGATTTTCTATGAAGACCTGGGAACAAAGCAACAAGTGTCATAATAATTTTTTTATTCAGTAAATAATATTTAACTTAATTTTTCCTTATGACTTTTTTTAAGTGTTTTTATTATTTTCCCTTCATCTTCAGACTTCTGCTATTATTTTCGACCATTCTCATTTTTCCAAACGCAACAATATTTTGATATCTGATTGACTCGATTACCTCGCCACCGGAAAAATCGAGCAATGATGGTCCACTTTCCGTCTCTTTCGGGCAGATGATGGTTTGCTCAACAGATCCCAAACTTTTCAAAGTGCCTCCTCCTTCTATGCCACCGGCGCCTCTTAAATGATGTTCGCCATTACCCAGGATTACAATATCCCCAGGTCTCGAGTTTTCAAGCGCCCTTTGTAGATCATTCACAGTTCTGGAATTGAGTTTAAAACGTGACTCATGACTCAGATTAAAAAATTTCATTAATATCACTATTTTAAAATCTGTTCTTGAATCATATTTTTGGACAGAAAATTTTTTTCAACTCAAAAAACATTATTTACTGCATAAAAATATCCGAGGACAAGAAATTTCTAGCTCTGTTCAAAGACTCGATCGTTTCCTCCAGAGAACCTCCGAGCCAAACGAAACAGCATTCGACTTCTGAGTTGCCTCGCCTTTTGAGACAGATTTCGTTCGCATGCGATTCCTGATTCTTCACCAGAATTTCTCGTAGGGCAGGGTTTTCTAGAACTTCCATTTCGGTTTTGATTTGCTGGAGTCGAAAGTGTAATTTTAGTAACTGGCAGGTTCTTCCTTCGTCGAGTTCCATGGTTTTTTCGTCTTCGTCGTCGGAAATGTCTGGCTCTAGGCGAGAAATTTTGGCTTGAATGTCGCGACCTTCCCTCATCAAGGTCCTCACAATTTCACATGTTTTTTTTGAGACATCGCCTTTTTTCATGTCGAAAAACAACCTGGAGAAATTAGGAAAAAATCATGTAACAAAAAAAAATGTCTGAAAATTATGAAACTTGACTCAACAAATAAAACTGATCGAGGTTATGTATTTAAAGGGAAAAAAGTTGGGAAAGTTGAACAGAATTAAAAATTTCCTGAGTTAGACAACTTCGAATTTAAAAAAGAAAAAAAGTAGAAAGAAAAAAAATCTAAACTTAATTTCATAGTCAATCAAAAAATTGAAAACCAGAAGTATGAAATAGTCTAAAATAAAAATTATAAATTAAAAATCAAAATTTCAGGTTTTTAGGGACCATAACAATTTACAGATCAACAAAATACTCGAATTTTTTTATTCAATATCTCACGGACACAAGCTCTTTACCGAATTCGAGATTCAAGGTGCAAAGTAGCCCAGTCTTTGTTATCATCATCATCGACATCCCAGGGCATCCACAGGTAATTGTAAAAAAATCGCAATTGTTCAATGCAAGAAGCAGTACCCTCTGTAAATAAAAAATTTAACATTAAAAAACATGGAATTAAATAAGCATATTGACAAATAAAATTAATTAAACAATATGAAATATACTTTGTTGGAAAAACGCCACGATAAGGAAAGTTTTATATAATTACAAAATTTTTGTTTGGATATGTATACATGGAACAATTTTCTTCCCAACAACATAATTTTGAAAATTTCGTCGTTTGGAATTCATATGACTACATTAATTATAATTTTAGAAAGAAAATAAATTCTAAAAATGGATTATATTAATATTATTACTAGTATAGTTATATTCATATTCATACGTCACATAATATTGACCATATTGAAGAAAATGTATCAATAGTAAGTCAACAACACTGATTAGAAATACAAAAATACCAATGTCAAGGGTATCGTAATTTTGATTTTTCGTTGGGTACAGCTCTATCAGAGGAACATCGTATTTTTCCGGTAACTGAATATCATCTTGGACCGCTAATATTTTGACGAGAGCCGTCAATTCTTCGTAATCGATCTGCTCGACTTGAACGAAAACGATTGTCGGGAAATGCACTTCCAGGTCCTGGCAAGTTAAGCGTGGCAATTTCCACAGCGACTGCCATCCCACGGGTTCAATGACTAAACTCACATGGTTTGCCCATTCAGAGCGAATTTGTGAAGCTGGGGTAACTTTTTTGTCGTTTAATAAAATTTCAGTGTATTCTATTAATCGCTCCTGGAGGCTCTTGTCGAAGGTGAAAATTTCCATTTTTGCAGGATTCTGTAATGTTCAAAGTCTTTATAATTTTTGATTTTATAATTCAGATAAACATGTCTTATAAACATTGAATTCGAGAATTGAAAAATATGAAAATTCCATGTCAGAAGTTTGAATTTAAAAAATCATGTTAAATTGGTATATAAATTTGAATTTTTTTTCCTTCAGATTTGACTGTTTGTTATTTGAAAATTGTAATTTTTTTTTTCAACTCACATAAAATTACTGAAATTTTACAGTTTGAAAAATATTAAATTTTCAGATTTTAAAGTACAAATTTTAATTTGTTTTTCCATGCTTGAAACTTTCACTTTCTCGATTTGAATTGATTTTTTTGATTTTTCAAGTTCATTTTTTCAATTCTAATTACCTTTTTAAATTCAAATTTAAATTATGAAGTTTCAAATAATGAATTTTTCAGATTTTGAAGACAAATTACCTTAGATATTGCATTTTTTGAAATTTGAATTGTCAGTTTTTCTTATTCCCAAAATTAATGTTCTATTTCTGCAATTTTCAAGATTTTTTTCCGCATTGAAAATTTTTTCATTTTTTACTTTTCTTACAAAAATAATCAATTTTTGTTCATTTTTCAGAGGTGCTTTAACCCTTTCGTACACCCCTGGTTTTTTAAAAAACATGTTCGATTGCATCTATTTATAAGAATAAAAAATAACATTTGTTGTGAACAATAAGTAGTATTTTTTTTAACAATTTCATTTTATGAATTGATTAACTTCAGAAAGTATTTTCAAAACACAAAAAATGTGAACAAGCAAATCAAATTTCGTATAATTAAAGGGAATTTCCCGAAATTCCAAAAAAGGGCGTCAAAGTTGATAGACAATCGAAGCTGAGACAATAATTGTCATATCAGCGTAAAAAATAGTAAATCGTCAATGCAACCAAAACGATTGCATGTTAATTAAAAAGGCTTTGCTCACACATGAACAATAAACAATCACTTCGTAAACAATATTTTTGGAAGTAAAAAAAACATCCTCCTTGACAAAACGAAAGAAATAAAACACTCAAGGAAAATGGAACGAAAAATAAAAATGCAAAAAGTACCAGCTCAATAATGAAATGACAATAATTATTATACCTCTTTGTCAATTTTCCAAAAAAAATCTATTGTCCAAAACGAGATTAACGACACAAAATCGGTAAAAAACCAAACATTTGTAAAAAAGTCAACACCGGATGTCAGAATAAGAACGAAGGATCATCATCGATATAATTGCCTCCAAAGTATCGATACTGATCGATACCTCCAAGTATCGATATACGTCCTCTCTTTCTCTCTCCTGCCCCCCCCCCTTCCCCGATCCCTCGCCCAAACCGCCCTTATCACCCTTATCGAAAACAGCTCAACTGTCAAAAATCCCAGTCAAATCAAGGCAAATTGTCAAATGAAAAATCGCAGATAATACTATGGCAGCCGAAATAAAGCCCGCGGCGAGCGCAAATCAAGACAATAGATTTAGCTCGAACCAGAAACCAGTTCTCCTTTCGAAATTAGAAGGAAATGTAGATATTTACGCCGCTATAATAATTCCCCATGACGAGGACGGTGTTATCAGTGTCTGCGAAGATCGGTGAGATATTGTTGCCTTATCAGTTTCATTGTTATGATTCTGAGAAATTCGTCCTTTTTTTGCACATTTAATTTTGACGTTTCGGAAGTGTTGTCATTACGGTTTGAAGTCCTTTGTTGTTTTTTTCGACGTTTTAAAATATTGGATTTTGTAAATATTTACGACTTTTAAAGTTGTTATTAATGTATGTTTATTT
This sequence comes from Platygaster equestris, assembly GCA_030522785.1. NCBI lineage: Eukaryota > Metazoa > Arthropoda > Insecta > Hymenoptera > Platygastridae > Platygaster > Platygaster equestris. Next base: position 8,371 of record JAPYZK010000237.1, read on the forward strand.
AGTGATTTTTTACTTTCCACGACATAACCTCAAATAATTATGACAGTCCGGAATTGTTCCTGGAAAATGAAAATTTAGGAATAAAAATGTTAAAATCATATATAATGTTGAAATTAATGGATATAATTTTTGAAGAATTCAAGTTTAATTGGAGGATTTTGAAAATTCAACAATTTTAAATTTGTCGTTTTTAAGCTAAATTTTCAATATAATTTTCTAATTTTTGCAAGTCCTGTTATTTTCTATAGAGTTAATTTTTGGGAAGTTATTTCAAAATTATTGTTATCATTACCATTATTATAATTTGACTTTACAAAAATGTATGGTAATTTTTGAAAATATGAATGAAAAATAAAATATATATGAAATACAAAATTTGTTGAGGAATTGTGAATTTTTCAAATATCTTGGAAAAATCCAAAAACCTTCTGATGCTTGAAGAAATTTTCAAATTATGAATTTCAGGACATCAAAAAAATCTTATTTCATTTTTTCAAACTCAAAATGGTTCAAACTTACAAATTTTTGAACTTAAATATTTTTCTACTTTCGAGAACATTAAAAAATTACTAAAAGTATGTTAAAAATAAATTTAATGCAAAATTTGATTGATTCTTGAAATTCTTCATGATTTTGAAGAATTTTTGAAATTTTTATGACGGTCTCAATTTTTGCAATTTCATAACTTTGTCAATTATTGAAAATTTTGAATTTTCAAATAAGACGAATATCAGATTCCAAATTTATCGAGTAATACAAATTTATTCAAGTGTAATTCAATCATACGAGTTTTTTTATTTGATTCCAGGACAGTCAGAGTATGGCTGAAACGAGATTCAGGACAATATTGGCCGAGCATTTGTCAGTACATGATAGCTCCCCCAACTGCAATGCATTACAATGCAGAATCAAGGCGATTATTTGTTGGGCTAGACAATGGATCTATAAACGTATGCTCATTAAAAAATTATCATTACACCAATTACAAAATATACTATTATTCAGGAGAAATCAGAAAATTGCAGAAAATCGTTATAAATTTGTCAGTACACTTTCGTATTATTTACCAAAAAAAATCTCTTTTTTCTAGTAAAGTAAAACCAATACATTTTTTACCTTAAAATTTAATTATCTATGCAACAAATTAAGAAAAATTATCATTCATGAATTAAACGAATTAATTTTTATAAATAAGATAAAAAACTGTATAAAGAAAATGTTTATTCAATTGATACAATTAAAATCACCAATCAATTTTTCAATTTTTTCAAAAATATTTGTTACACACAACAAATGTCGTCAACTCATTTTATAATAACTTTTTTGTGAGACTGAGCTACAAGTGCAAAAATTAACAAATTGCTTTACGTGCATTTTAACTCGAAAATATTCAATTCAAAATTTTTCTCGGGCTTTTTAACCTTTTTTTTAGGTGGAACAGAGAATTTCAGGGGTGAAAATGTTCAGAACTTCTATTTTTCATGTTTTCTTTATTTTTCTGTTATATTACAAAGTTTCCCAAATATTACAGGAATTCGTGATAGAAGCAGATTTTAACAGAATGACTGGGATGAGCGAGTACGAAGTGCACCAAGGTCGAATTGCGGACGTTGTATATACGGGTTCTTCGGGATGGGTGCTGAGCATCGGGCGGGATAAACTTTTTCAATTTCATTGCTCCGAGACTGGCCGCAAACTCGGCACTTACCAAACCGATTCATGTTACACGGCGTTGCAGTATCCTTTCGATATAATTAATAACGGGAATCAATGAGACTTATATTTTTCAGAATTCACTGTTTTAGTCGTTCTTATTGTTCGTCTTATTCACTGAGCTTTTCGAAATATTTTTTCGAACAGCTTGAAAAAAAATTATTCGTAAGCCGGGAAGTTAAACTTACCCACCCACCAATATCTTTGTTTTTTCATACTGTTTTTCTCTAATTAAATTCGTTAATCAAAATTTTCGAAATAATTTGCTCGTTCATGAATTATGGGAATAATCATTCTCGAAATCATGTATTTTCCAAAATTTTGTAGAATATAAAATATTGACTCAACGAATCAAAAATTAACTTTAAAAAGTAAATAGGATTCATAATTCGTGTATCCGAGAGTAAAAAAATTCCGAAGTATTCAAACATTTAACACTAACTTGAAAATTCGAATTTTGGGTTTTTATTGTGCATAAATTCTCAAGCTTATATTTGAAAAAGAAAAATTCAGACTAGACACTTTTACAACCTGAACAATTCGTCAAACGTTGGGCTCATATGATTAAAATAAAATAGACGTTTTTTGTATTTGAAACCTTGACGAAAATATATAACAGATACGACTCACAATCAAAGTATGCATTTGTCGGCGATTACTCGGGAAAAATTACAATGCTTAAGTTAGACGACAGTGGCGTGACCTTTATCACGACTTTGAAAGCACACACAGGAAGTATTCGCTCTTTGGCGTGGGACTCGGAAAAGCAACTTTTGTTTTCCGGCAGTTTCGATCAGAACATTATCGTCTGGGACATCGGGGGTCGACAGGGAACGGCTTATGAATTGCAAGGGCATCGGTAAGTTTAAGATAAATATTAATTGAAGTGTACAATTTTCCATTATGACTTATATTAATATGTATCTATATCTTACTGCCTTCTATTATTCTGTTGAAATTGTTCTACGCGTGTAGTAACAAAGTGACAGCGCTTTGTTTCGCGAGCAATGAGCGAACTCTGATTTCTGGGGGAGAAGATGGAGTTATTATTTGCTGGGACATGGCGTCGAATCGAAAGGAGACCGCGGCTTGGGCTGAATCAGATTCGTGCCAGGTAGAATTTACTTTTCAGTGTTGTTGTTATTGTTCCCGTACATTTTGTTCTGATGATTCGGAAGTCCCACGGAAAGTGAGTGAAACAGATAGAAACAAGGGATATAAAATATCGAGAAAAGTCATGATCGAGAATGATATAGTATACAGTATTACTGAATTGACTTGAAAAAGGCATTTCAGTACTCGCACTATCAGAAAATACTCTCAGAATGCATTTTCCGAAATCAAATGTTGGTTCTCACACTGGCGGAAAACCATGCTACTGCAAAATGTGTGAACCTAACTTCGAAACGTACTCACACCGGCGAAAAATCGTACTAGGGTTGAGTTGACATCAAAAAAGTTATGCCAGTACTTGCACTGTCAGAAAATCATCTCAGAACACCGTTTCCAAAGTCAAATTTTGACTCTCACACTGGTGAAAAATGGTATCAGTGCTAAAGATGTATAAATTACAGTTGATCATTTATAGTATGTTTTACCCGCAACAAGCCTGTAACGACCCTGAAACGCCACCTAAAAAGTGAGGGTTATGTAGCACTTTACCAGTCCAGTCACGTAATTAATTCCGAGCGCAACTGCCCCCTCACGAAATTAGTTCCGACTACCGCCGCCTGATAACGCATAATGTACGCGGCGACCGTCGGAACTAATTACGTGAGGGGGCGGTGGCGCTCGAAACTAATTACGTGACCGAACTGTCAAAGTACTACATAACCTCACTTTCTGGGCGACGTTTCAGGTCCGTCGCGGACTTTGTTGCGGGTAAAATATCGTACATTACTCGTCTCCGAACTTGCGGCCTTCGGCCGCAAGATTCTCCAACTCGTATTGCAAAAAAATTCTCCCGTAATGGCACCTCTTACACTACTAGTAATGTTACATACTATTAGGCTTGTGGAAGACCATTCTTCTGGAATCTGAAGGCTATGATGGACCAACGTCAGTTGGGCCTGAGGCAGCATCATTGTCGTCACTGCGGTCGGGCACTATGCGCTCGATGTACGTCGCAAAGAATTCCCATTCCCCAAATGGGTTTCGAGTTCGAAGTTCGAGTTTGCGATCCATGTCACATTCAACTCAAGTCGGCAGAGTAAGTTTTTCGTAATTAATTCTTAAAACATGAAATCTAAGAACAGATAATGCATCCTTCTTGTCTGAAAGTTCTTCAGTTTCGATAACTTCTTTAACGATTTTACGAAGTGCGAAGAAGTTTTGGAACATTGTATAGGAAGGTCAAAACGTTGTTTCGATAAATTTCGAAAATTGAAGGTTTAACTGATTTGTGTTCAGTCAAACATCGTTGGCTTCGTTCCACGACGCGAAACACAGCATTATATCGATGGATCTCGACGTAACCCGTCGAAGATTGCTAACCGTGGGGACAGATAAAATCATCAAAATCTGGGACATTTCGGCTATAGTTCAATAAGTTCGTAAGTTGCATCGACAATAATACTGGAAATACTTCTCGCAGCCCATTTTTGTACCTATCAAATCACCCTTGGAATATTTTTCTTTTTGGATGGACATTGTCCATTTATTTTTATCCAGCGATCTTTTTAGATTGCGTGTCGCAAAAAGGGACCTTCGAAATTGGAAAGCAAAAAAAGAGAAAACGTGTATTATGTGAGTGGTTGAAGTTGTTGTAGCTTGGGTACAGTTTTCAAGTCCTAGTCGTTTTTCGGTTTACGATAACATATTTTCTATCGCGAATAAGCGATAAACAATTTTGAGGTTAGTGATGGGAAGAATTTTTGTGTCTACGCATCAAGTTCGAAGAATTTTGAGAAGTTGCGAGAGAAGCGCAATTTTTGTGATCATGCATCAAGGAAATCTTATTTGCGCGGAGGCTAAATTTATGATATCATATCAGGGTTTTAGGTTCTGTTGGTGCATCGAGCAAATTGTGAATCTGGCGCTGCCTAAGTTTTGATATAGTTGAAGAAATCAATTTTTTTGTAACTGTTGGGGTGAGTGTTGTTTGATGAAAGAAGTTCGTTTGTGAGTCATGTGATCAGTTATGGAAAAATCGTATTCTGAAGTTTTTTAAAAAATATTTTCGAAATAAATTCCGCGATGAATGTTATAAGAAATTCCAGTTGGTTTATTATGAGATTACATAATTTTTTGCAAGTTTTATTTTTCTACAGTTCACGCCAATTTACTTGTTTCGATGACTTTTAGTTTGAAAGTTTAAGTGATAAAAAATCAAGTTTTGAAATTGCGAATGTTGTTATCTCAAAATTCGAATATCCGAATTGAATAACTCATAAAAATTTGTCAACTAATGAAATACTTAACGTCACATGATTAATGAACGACTTTAAATCGTCTGTACGTGAATATTTAAAGAACATCCAAACGCCATTAAAAATTACGTTGTTTCCAAGTTCTTCCATCAGACACCTAAAATATATCTACACTCGTTTAAACAGTACAAAATAAGTTTCAAATTGAAATTCATACATACACATTTTTTATTCGCATTATAAATATATGGAATATTTTGTTATCTTTAATTCTAAGCTTTCGTGTCTCGCACTGTAACAATGAGAATCAACAATTTTTTACGTTGAAAAAGAGAATGTTGTACGAAACGCAATTCATATGTATATATCTGTTGATAATGTAGTGAAAATGTCTGTAATTGAAGCTTTGTGACTCTAAACCTCATCGGATTCCTGAAAATCTTGTGAGATTTTACAAGTTTCTCAAATGCAAATGGAAAACCTTAAAAAATAAACTTGTGAAATATTATAAAGTTTCTGGGAATCTCATAAGGTTCAGTTGCTTACAAGGGAAGTTTATCAATTCCTCAAAATACATACTTGTAAACAATATTAATTATGTTGCTTTTTCATAAATGTTTAAAAATTCGGAACGGTGGATTCACTGGTTTCGAAAGCACTTTTTGCTCACAGCAAAATAATTTATCGCAAAACGCTGAATTTTCAATCTTTTTGTATGTATTTACGAACAATACGGAAAGTGTTTTTAAGAATTATATAGTCAGCGGTCAAATTCCGAGTTTATCATTATAACGAGTCTTGTGTTGTGCATTGATGATTGTTGATTGAGTGCGTTGGCTATTTATGGAATGTTCACTGTATTTATGGCATTACAAACAAGGTGAATGTGGTTTATACGAAAAACGCGGAAAAATCCAGAATGTGTTGCTTCGCTTCCGTATAAATAAACGTAATTGGAGTTGTATATGGAAATGTGGAACTTTTGCTGTACGATACACACCAAATGTATTGAGCTCCAAGGAGATTATGTTGGAAAATAAAAATGATTTTTTGCAAGAAAGTGCTTTTTTTATATTTTGGCCAAGTACTTTTCAAACCACCCTCGTAACTCGACTCAAACTATAAGTTTTCTGGGTGAATTAGCGTACTTTGCTGCAACCAATAATTGGTTCATAAACATTTTAGATGTTCTAAAAGTTTTGATTACATATTTCTTGATATACTTTAAAGCTCTGTAATATTATGTTAATAGTAATAATTATTATTGATAATATAATATCCAACTAATATTATCATATTATGTTCTGAATAGCCAAAAAAGACTTCTCTTGTTCGCAACGTCTTTTCCAAACAACCAGAAGGTCAAAAAAACGGAAGTTTCATTTAGATTGCACACGTGTGTGCATGTATATTTGTGATTTTACAACTACATCATATGTAAAATTGTATAGTCATGACCGAAAATCGGATCCATCTTTATTGCAGACTTTGTTGTTTGAATTTTATTTGTTGACGTTTTCTTAGAGCAACTTTCAATTTTCCCAACTGCTCTTCACACGTCCCACCGAAAATATCAGAGTTTACCAAAATAGTGCACACTTCCGTCAACTGATCCTTGAGGAAAGGATCCACGAATTTTGTGATCCATGACTTTTTTTCCTCCTTGAGCTTTTTCTTCTTTCCGCCTGCGAATGAAAATGTGTCAGCAAACACTGTTATGGAACGAGAATTGTCTTATCGACTGTACCATACCATTAGGAAACTCTAATTTGACATCAGTGGTGATATTTTTGGATGTTATCAGACACCTTTTTCCAATTAACCCCGTGTTATTGGCGTTCACCTCACTCATGATACCCACTTTGTTTACCATCGGGCCAGTTGATAAAATGAACGATTAATTTTTCAATAACGTTCGAAATTTCGGTATTTTTAAGATAATTATCATTATAAATAGCACAAATATAATTTGCCGGTTATTATTCTTACTCTTTCACCTTCAGATAATATACCTCCCCACTACACAACTCCAGTGAGATGGGCAGATGGAATGTTTAGTTTGGATATTGAACAAAACAACTTCATGAATACGTCCATTTTTTTCAAGACGATATCCTCTTCCACGGCCTCGAATCCTTCATTGAAGGACAGTTTAACATTGCCTGAGTATTTTTCCTCCTTAAATAGTCCTCTGCGCTCATAATCTGTTCCCATGTGTGGGATCCTGTAGTAGAATGATCGCAGTAATTTAGCGAATTCCGGTCAACTTTTCATGCACTTGCCGAAATTTTCTAAATCTCCGTTGAACCATGCCCTTGGATCCCTATGATCCACTTCCTGGCTTGATGATCTTGGATGCAAACCTGAGTACAGGAGTGTTAGTTTGATTTTACCTATGTTAGATTGTCTTCATTTTTCGGAATTCTTGGCGATTGTTACGAAAATGTAGTGAATTTCATATATTTTTTAGGACAGTTTAGATGTATGCGAAAATATTCGTGTGTATAAAGTCATACATACGATCTTTTTTCTTAAAGGGATTCGGAGCAGTCACGAGTTCAACGACGAAGAAAATGAAGGAGATTTTCCGGGTAAAAGTTGCGTCAGCCATTGTTGATCCTCCTGAATAAACAGATGGAATTGGTTTCCGGCCGTAAATGTCGTCGATTCTCGAAAATCAGTGGTACGCAACTGAGCGAACAAGGGGTTAGTTCATATAGTTAACTTGCAATATAACGTAACGTTTACGTAAGTTCGTAACTTGACGAAGGAACTAAGAAGAAAAAAGGCTCCGAGGTACTGACTACCGAGTACTTAGTTTCTATAGAGGATACCGGAGAAACGTGGTTAGAGACTGTTGGTCAGGAGTATCGTTCGATTTTAATTCGACGAATAAGAAACAAAGGCGTCTCCAAGATTATAAGTTATCAACTCGGTCATTTTTCTAAACGGCAATAAGCAAAACAAATTGAAATTAACTTTGGGGACTTTCGAAGGAAATATTAAATTGACGATAAAGATGACACACTGGTTAATTATGAATCAATAGTTGTTTACGAGAATTTAAGTAAATGTGAATTAAAATTAAAAAAAGAATTTACGGAAATTTTGAAGGAAGTTGATAAGGAATAATACTTAAATTTTAAATTCGTGTACGAGACAAAATTGAAAGTCGGGGTATTTCGAAAAAAATTGGCGATTAAAGGTAATTACATGTTCGTTGCTGAAATTAATTCTGGGGAATTCTGAAGGAATCGTTGAATTTGTACACCGGAGACCCTTTCTTCACTATAATTTTTGCAGTTCGAGAGAATGAAAAGTTGTGAAAATTCTATGAAAGCTCATACGAGATATTTCCATATGTATATTCTATATTTCTATACCAATATGGAATTCGGTTCAACAAATAGTGCAAAATTTCATTGAAAATTGATTACCGGTAATTTCACATCCATATAGATAGAAAAAGAACAAATTCTATATTCTGCGAAAAGAAAATAGCATTTCTGTTTACCCTTTTTTCCTTCGATAAAATGCGTTCGTAAAATGCAAATACATATGAAGGTTGAGACTGCACCGTATGCATATAATATGCATACATCTAAAATATTTCTGATGTTTCTCAATTTCACTGAATACTCTGAAAGACGTTTTGCAATGCACAGTAAAGTAGAATCTAAGTGACAATTTCCCTAAGGTCTTTATTCCAATCTTTCTTGACATACTGGAAAATTGTACGTCTCGAGTAGCCAAACCAAAACGTTTCTCATTCACGTCTTTCTCAAACAACCAGAAGGTACAAAAAACGCGAGCTTTACTCAGATTGCACATATGTGCATGTATATTTGTGATTTTACAATGACATCACTTGGTTCCTAAAGCAACCTTCAATTTTTCCAATTGCTCTTTACACGACCCACCGAAAATATCAGAGTTCACCAAAGTCTTACACACTCCCTCCATTTGAGACGTGAGCCAAAAATCCAAGAGTTCAGGGATCTTTGACTCTCGTTCCTCTTTTTTCTGGTTTCTCTTCACACCTGCAAACACAAAAGCGATGGGAAACATTGCAATGTAACAAAAATTTGCTAATTGGCTGTACATACCATCATGGAACTCCAATTCCACATTAGTGGTCATATGTTTAGTCTCCATCAAACAAAGTTTATTATGTACCCAAGTGTTATCCTTGTTCATAATTCCCATGATTTTCACTATGATCACCATTGGGCCTATAAAAATAGTGCAATGAACGGTCGATTTTCCGAAGTTGAGTTATTTTTGCGTAAATGCATCGTAGTTGATTACTGACCGTAATGAGTGAAGAAATCAGCAACTGCTTTAGGCTTGAATAATGGTATACCATACGACTTCACAACTCCAGTGACGACGGCAGATGGAATAATTAGTTCGAATAAGTAAGACTCATGATTATTCTGGGCGCTGCTTTTTTGCAGAACGATATTTCCTTCCCTGACTTTTAATCCTTCATTGATGAAGAGCGACATATTGCTGAATTTTATTTTCTCAAAAACAATCCCTTTTGCCTTTTCCTGATGAGTTTCGTAGTCTGGAATCTTGAAGGGGAATGATCGTAAGAACTGAATGAATTCTGGTAAACTTTTCATGCACCTGCCGAAATTTTCTAGGTCTCCTTTAAACCATGCCCTTGGATCCTTATGATCCACTTCCTGGCTCGAACTTGGATTCAAACCTGAGTACAGGAGTGTTAGTTCGATTTGATATTATGATACATTTTAGAATTTTTGGCAATCGTTACGAAAATTGAGTGAATTTTGAATATTTCTTTGGACATTTTAGATGGATACGAAAATATTCAGGTGAAATTCATCCATACAATCTTTTTTCTTGGAGGGATTCGGTGCAGTCACGAGTCCAACGAGGAAGAAAATAAAGATTATTTTTCGGGTTGAAGTGACGCTAGCCATTGTTTACCTTTAATAAACATATGGAATCAGTTTTATTGCGGATGTATGCGTCGTCAGTGCTCGAAAATATTTCGTACGCGACTGAGCGAACTATGGGTGAATTCTAGTAATTAACATGGAATATAAACAGAATTTTCTCCTCGTTTACAATGATAGGACTGAAGCGTCAGTCTTTATTTATGTAAGTGCTCTAAAAATATTAATTTTTTCTTTTTCTGAGCTGTTCGTTGAATCGTTATAATAATGACCATGAATCATAAGTAGTGTGATGTATTCTTAATTTTTATAACTTCTATTGAAAAATTAACAAATGAATGAAATTTCTGAAAAAAGCACGAAACTTTCAACATTTGATGGTAACAAAGTCTAATGTGAAAAACTGGGAAATTCTAGAATCGAGCTTATTTATAAATATTTTTGAAGTAAAAGTTAAAAATGTACTACGTACTATTATGCAGTATCGTTAGTCCGGATGAATTCACACACAGCCACTTTACAACAATATTTATTGAAAATCGAGAAGGTTTACAAGTCACGAGTACTCAGCGAAAACTGCGTACTTGTCAAAGAATAGCATATTTACGTGATTCAGTGGGTAATGACAATATTTCCTTATATAATATGGAACCACGTAGCCCACCGCCCATTGGCGCTTAAACATTAGGCGTTGAATATTTATCACTTTTTCGATCATTCATTGTTTTAACAAAGTGTCGTTGAAGTAATAATAGCCCATTGAAAATATAAAATTACAATTTATGTAACGCACGTCCCGCAAACATTGAGCTGTGTGTGTTGAGATGTGTATAATATTATGTTTAAAGTAATCTGTGATACGTTGTTCGAAATTACCATTGCTATCCAAAAAATAAGCTTTATGTGTATGGGTCTTTCCAGGTCGGATTTACAACTGAAATTTTAATATTAATGAAAATATCTCCTAGCATTTTTTGTAGCAAAATAATTGACAGGTATGTTTTCATTCCAATATAACATCTTTTCCATGTCATGATTTTTTGAAATTTCGAATTTGAAAAAAAATGGAAAATTGTCTATTCAAAAAATAATCGATGAAAAAAAAATAATTCTTGAGGAATAAATTTTGTGAATCGTATGAATTTGTAATGAAAATATCCACAAAGAAATCGTTATCATTTTACTTGCAGAATTTTCAAATGTTATAAACAAATACGATTTTCCAACAGTCGGGCATGTTTTTTCCCTGATTGATTAGTGTGTAAGAAAATGATGCGTGAACTTTTGGAAGTGGGCCAATACACAGTTTTCGAAGTATTTGAATTTATACGGAGTGCAATGCTGACCAAATTTGAGAAAGAATACACTTGCGAGTCTTTTCGAACTCAATAGTACAGGAGTCATTTCTAACGGGAGTGTTTATTGACTGTTTCAGTACAACACTTTTGTAGAATAGACCTTCAAAATGCATACTTCGGCTTCAAATAAACTGGGATTCCATTATGAGGTCGGAGTGCAGAAGCTGCGACCATTTTCATGACCGATTAAAAAAATTTTGCGGGAACCATATGAAATTATTTCGTCGCCTACTTTTTCTAATCTGACTTATCAGACGATAAAGGCGAAGAGTCAACATAAACGAATGTTTACGTTTCGAACCAGTCAACATAAACGAAAGTCCACTGTAGAAGAATTCTTAGGATCTCACAGCAAAAATGAAAGTATCGACGTGTTCCCTCAATTCTTGCGCTGATAAAGGGGTTTGTTGATTTTCACTTCCGTCAAGCAAAAGATCCAAAACCAATTTTCGTTTTTTTTTTATTAGGTATACCTGAATATGAGTATCATGTTTTATTTTATCTTTTGTCCAGTAGTATTTTTTTGTTGTTCGAAATTAATAGAATTAAATTTTCAAGCGACAAATTTTGGATGTACGAAAAGTTTTAATTTTTTCCACGATTTTATAATCAATCTACCATAATCTTTGTTATCTTTGCCTTCAAGAATGATTTTATTTTTGCTTGTTTCTTTTTTATGTCGTATAACCTGAAAAAATTCTCGGATGATTAAAAAAAATGTTCAATTTAATTGTTGATTCATTCGATATTCCCAATTTTTCACAGTCAAAGGTTTTTGGGTAAAAAAAACCCTCCAAGCAAGAAATTGAACCCGGGACCTCTAAATCTCAGTTCGTTGGAGCACTCGACATGAAATTGAGAGGGCCAGAGTTCGATTTCTGGCTAGGAGTTTTTTTTTTACGTATTCCAGAAATTTTAAATTACTGAAAATGAGTGGAAAATCGGATAAAATTAAAATAGTTATTACCACCCAACGAGAATCTACTTTAAATTCAATCAGATTTAAACTTCAGGAGTTTGGAAGAGTTCGAGAATTTTCGAGTTTATGAGTTCCAAAATTGTTTAAACTTCGCGATTTCGAGTTTATACAAATTTGGATGAATTTCGAAATTTTTGGAGTATTTTGTAGTTTTTAAAGTTTCTGAAATTTTTGGAGATTTGCAAGTTCGAAATGATCGAGTTTTCAACAGTTTTAGAAAATTTTTAAAGATCGAAGAATTTTAGAGTTAGTTCCGAAAGTTTGAAAGTTCTGGGAATCTCGGAAATTAGGAAGAATTCCGCAATCTTCAAGTTTTTAAGTTTCGAAATTGTTGAAACTTCCATGTTTCCAAGTTTTAACGAATTTGAACAAATTCCGGAATTTTTTCAGCATTCTGAAGTTTGGTAAGTTTCGGAAATTATGGAAGTTTTGCAATTTCGAAATAACGAAGTTTCTGAGCATATCTTGAAAGAAAATTCAAATGATTTTCTAAATAACACAAAAAATTTGTGTCGCGATAAAACAAGAAGGAAAATTTACTGTGACTATGAAATTGACTGTTCAATTGAATACATATATCATTACCTGAGTTGTGAAATCATTAGTTGGTATATATCACAACACTACGAAAATTTGATCCACAGTTCAAAATACAGAACAAAATTTACAGGGAAAACATGCAGCTGCAAGCAGTAGAAATCACAAATCGAGCCAATTTTCCTACCTATTTTTTGCTTTGCAAAATAGTTGGAATGATTTAGATAAGAAATGCATTATTCATAGGTGAGTTCAATTCACTAAGTGAGCATTGTGATAGTGGTTTTTAATCCAAACTAATGATAAACTCTGACTATATACTGAATAAAAATTTATGATTTATCATTATTGTCACTTCTTGAAATAATATAAATATACGAAATGAGACCGTTTTCATTCCAAAGATGATTTATTTATTTATTCATTCATTCATCGAACATACTTAATTGACAGAATACTCAATACGTGGGAACATTTTGAAAGTTACCAAACAAAAATTCGTGGAAAGACGCAGTTTTCGTTAATACATGAATGAATAAATAAAAAATTTTTCGATAATATTTTTATTTATATACTGTATATACTAGTACTCCAAAGGTAACGTTACCTTTGGAATACTGAATACCTTCTACGAACGTTATGTACACAAATTTTCCTGATTTGTTACAGATGACGCTACTATTCCGATTTGATGCTCCTCACGGAATTTGATCCATTTGATACTTCGCAACACTAGACGTGAGAGAATTTTCGATTTCATAAATTTGACAATGTATCTCATAAACTGAAACATAAGGCTTTTTCACACAGCAATTAAATTTAGATTTAGATATATTCGATCTAAAAGACCTATAACGCATTTTGAGGTTAGAATAACAGAAATTCGTAATTTGAGTGCATTTTGAGGCTCTCGTGATAAAAAAAATGTTCGCGCTATGTCGCCATCGCTAAATTTAACTTTCGCAACCTCGTACGAAAATATTATAACCTTATAATACCTTAAAAAACCTCATAAACCTCATATTATCGTTATAAAAATTTCATGAGCTTCATAAACGTCTACCACACTTTATACACTATAAGATCTCTTTCGAAACTTTTTAAAGTTTGATGTGTAAGGTACTTGGAAAAACGTGAAAGATTCGAAAAAATTCTTGCAAGGATTAAAATTCCCTGTAAGGTTCTTTCTAAGGATATTAACTCTCAGTGGAAGTGTCTGTCCGGATGTTTCTGATCTATGGATATGAACTGGATATACATAATTTGAGATGGACTGGATTTAACTGGAGATAAGGGAGCAATGATATATGCACAATAAGGGGTCAATTACGTAAAAAGCAACCAAATAAAGCTCTCGATTATTATTTCAAACGACAATCGTCACTGCAAAGGTCATGTTGCGATGTGTGTCTGTGTCCCAAAATTATGTTGACTGGTTAGGAACTTGAACATTCGTTTATGTTGACTCCTCGCCTTTATCGTCTGATTGGTCAGATTAGAGGGAGTAAGGAAAGAAATTATTTCATAGGTTCCCGCAAATTAAAGCGCTGTCTCATATGCTGAGTTTATTGTGGAGGGAAGCGAGAAGAAGTCGCGAGTCAACATAAACGAGAGTCAACAGAAATGAGCGTCAACATAAACGGAAGTCCACTGTATATGTATCCAGTGAAAAAAGAGTTTTATGTCAATATATGTAAGAATTTCAGAAGTTTGAAAAGAGTTTCAAAAAAGGGACCGCAGGTTAAAATTCTCCCAAAGCCAGATTATTATGATTTCCGAAAATGTTTAATGTTCATAACACGAATCAATCTATAATGTATCCTCGCAACTGCTGCGCCCCGTACAGCCGCGGTGTCAGTGTCTTCTTGACAGCTCGGTTCCGACAATTAATTTGCCCTTTCGGCGGCGATTATGAACCCAACGTGACAGCAGCTCGGAGATCGATTAATCACGGTGCTTTGAGCGACGAAAGCGAACGCCGCCGGGAGTCATAATAACAATAATAATAAATTCTGCGTTACGGACAATACGTTCATTCTCTCCCCTTCTTCCGTTCGGCCATAAATCATCCGCGGCAATGATGATTTTATGCCACACCGTAACGCGCGTCTCGTCGTGCGGAACGATATAGGATCGGGCGTACGTCATCGTAAAGCATGGTGTACATTTATAAATTCTGAGGGCTCGCACGACCCGCTGACTCGTCATTTTCGACAAAGACGTCATATAGTACGGTATAACTAGGATTTGATTATGCGATTGAAGCGGAAAATGTAAGGTTTTTTGCCAGTATAAGTACGTTTATGTATCTTGAAATGAAGTGAGTCTTTTGGAGGTTAGGTTCGCACATTTTGCACTGATGCGGTTTTTTGCCAGTGTGAGAGTCGAAATTCGACTTTGGAAACTGTATACTAATAGAATGTTCTGCTGAAGTGAGTCTTTTGAAGGTTAGGTTCGCACATTTTTGCATTGATACGGTTTTTTGCCGGTGTGAGAGCCATTATTTCTGATACCAGAATATCGACACTTATACTGAGGATGCGCATATTTAGGAAAAAGTACTCCCAGTAGATCTGGAGAATATAAGTGATGACATTTTCAAATCACCCAAGCTCAAGGTACCCAAAAGTCGAGAGCACAAGGAAGCAGGAGGGAACTTCGTGAATCCACGTATGCCCTTTATACGTCGTCACAGTAATATACGACGGCTATATATCACAATTAAGCGTTGCGCCCGTAATATTATTTTCAGGCCGACCCCTCTTTCTTCCCTCCCACTTTTGCCTTTTTCCGTTCGTGTATATGCTAAGCAGGCGTAATGCCCTTCTGATTTACTCGCCACCTAGTCTATGTAATTCAAATGCCGCGCTTCGAAGGGCGCGCATAATTGTTCCGCAGCTAGATCAACATCGAGTTTCGCGTTCCCCGATGAAATATAGCCCCGGCTCGGGCGAGATTTTCGTCCCCCCGACGAAAATTTGCTTACGCGAATCTCCCTGCGCATAAATCGGCTTTTTACGATCGCGAGCGCCGATAATTACGCTTGATCGAGTGTAGCGCGCCACCTTATCGCGAATTGTAAATTAAATAGCGTTTCCTGCTTTTTGATGTCGGCGGCCACGAAACATGATAATTACCTAAAGTCATAAAATGCCGGATCTTATCGTGCGATCTCTCCAAGTTTATAGGCAAAAAAGTTTGCGATACGCGAAACCTCGTTAGGCGCCGGCGAGGGGGTAAAAAAGACGTCGGAAAGTCTTGTTTCGGTCGGTTTCTAATGGATGCGCGGAAAAAAATTTTTTAACTCTGTGTAAACACGCGATCTGGATATGGCGAGGGATTTTTATTACCGATCTCGCGTGGCCTTGCCTGAATTTGATGTAATTAACGCGCGATTTTTTTGGGGGGAAGAGGAAGAAATTGATGCCTTTGGTTTTCCGTTTTTAGGGGTTAATGATTACGAGTATTTGGCGGTTTTGGAGAATTATTTTAGTATTTGAAAGTATTTATCTGATTTCTCTTCTATTATGTTGTAGAGGAAAAATTAGCTATTCAAATTTTCCCGCCCGATAATTTTAAATTTCAAAGATGGCTGCTGGAAAGCGTGGCGTCTCGAAATCTGGTCTTGTTTTCTGGGTTTCATTCTTTGACTGCACAGATTCAATTCAACAAGAGAAGGAATAAATGATCAATGACAAAAACGACATCTACACATTCAGTATTTTTCTCCGGCAAAGATGCACGCCTTCCAAAAAAGAAAAGCACGGAATCGGGAGGAAACGTGCATGTCTGAACTTGACATTTGTTGAATTTGTGAAATTTTCTCGAAGTGCGGAGTTATTATACTTGATCAGAACAAACAAAAAATTACAATAGTGAAATATCGCGTGCGAACTTTTGTTTTGTTATGCTTTTTTTTTGGACATTGTCAATGCTTCGAATTCGATCACTCTCTCTCTCTCTGAAGGTACTAGAGGACTTAACTAATACTCGCAAGAAAAATCCGTATATCTTCGTATATCAATGTAAGACTATTTCTATAGTTTATGTTCCAGAAACTCCAATAATAACAATAGAATTGATCCTAATTTGATTTTAAAAAATTTCCAATTACAGAGTTTAAAGCATTCCCGTACCAACATTGGAACATCTTCAATCCTACAAGTTGGCTCCCAGATACCAGACTAGTATTGGAACCTTTACCAATTGTTTTGGAGTTTCACCTATATGTTATCACAACGGTTCTCAAACTAGTTGGGTCAACTGTGTTGTGTCTTCATGGAACTCTTTGACCCAAGAAGTGATCGACTCGACATCAGTATAACATCATTCAAAAACCCCGTACGACTGGTATGTATCCAGTGCGACCATTACCGAACCGATTTTTGGATTTACGATGAAAACCCCTGAAACATCATAACAGTAATACAGTGACAGTAAAACTAATATCGATTCGACCATAAACTTACCGATACGCGTCAGCGGCGAACTCCGCATTAGCCTCATTTCGAGATCGGCAAAACATCCCCGCGCAGAAGGGCCCCTTATTTGACATTCGACGTCACTAGTATCCGGAGTAACGCCAGTTACAGCAACACGCAACGACGTTCATGCCATGTTATTACCGTCTTTTCGCAGCGCTGGTCTCTGTAATTATGATTTTATTTTTATGGACATAAATTACAGAGGCCGCCTAGCTGTGTCATTATGTGGCATTTTAATTCAAGGCTGTAGACATAATGCCCTGGTCGTCTTGGCCCCATGGATTGGTGTGTGCTCACCTGCCAAAGGGTGAAAGAAGGCGGAGGTTGGGAAAGAAACGTATTGCTCATTTCGCGCCGGTTTTTTTTTATCGCTCTAACAAACTTATTGATTTTGGAGGGTTATGTGTAGGACGTGGAATTATATGGATGTGACTCAAAAAATTAAAAAGTCTCATAAAATTGTCAGACATATCCAGCGGTACGAAAAATTAATGAAAAAGCGTATTCCTACTGAATCCGTAGCGAGCTTTTTTGCTTCATTCAAGTTATTGAAAACCGTGAAAGTCTCGCTTTGAGCGGTCGTGTAAAGGGAATCGAGATTTTTGTTGACGCGCGAGACGAGAGGATGATCTCGTTGGATGTTACCCAACGAGAGCAGCGGAACGGCGAGTTGTCAGCCTGTCAATCTTCCGTCTAGTTGCTGTCTGCCTGTCATTTGTCCGCCTCTGAATCGCCGGATTGCGTTTTCCTCCCTTTTTCCGCCGTTCGACATCCATCCCGCTTTTCAGGGAAAATTAATTTTCACTGTTCGACGTTCGCTCGTGTTTGACACCTTGATTTCGGAACACGAAAATATTGCTGCTGGCGCTTTTTCCGATGAAATACGAAGAATTGGAATTTTTTTTCGACGTTTCGCTGATCAACGCAGGTTTGCGTTCTTTTATAAAGACTTTCGTGATTTTAAAAATACCTGACATAATAACTACCCACAGTCTGGAGCATAATGAATTCACAAGTGTACTCCAATAATTCAGGTCGGTGTAATTACGCGAGACATTTCGGCTTCTTTGGTCATGACAAAGTGAAACGCGAATTCCCCGCTGCGGCGGCCGTTTGCATATCTAGTTCACGTTTTAATCAACTCCGATCAATACGAATAAACACACGTGAGGCAACTGCGCCGCACATTAATATGTATTGGCTATAAATCGATATCGATAATTAAAATCTGCGCGCGTTCGTATAAAAGTTCAATTTGTTATGTGCAACTGGCCGAGATGACTATAAATACAGCGTTACCCTTTAAAGTGGGGTCGTAAATCGGAATGATTTACAGCCGCGTCGTTAAGAGGAAGGAGGCAAAGTCCTTTCGAGATATTTAGCATTTTGCGCCCGTGTTTTTATCGGATTTACACCGATCGCGTGAGATTACCCGCGCCTTTTTTTTATCCCTGGCTGATTAACATCGAATCAGCCGAGGACAGCAGCGTTCAAAAGGGTGGAAACGCCGTTTTCTCGTTGGAAGTGCTCGTTTCGCGGCATTAAACGCGCAGAATGCTGCAGCGGGGAACTTATTATATTTATGCTTTAATGCACTGATTGTTCGCGAATACGACTCAATTAGTCGCGTTTTTCGCACATGTTTATCATGTGATATCGTAGCGAATTTCCCAAGTTACCTCTTCCAAAAAATTCCTTCACAGATGTTAGTAACTTTCCATGGACAAGACTTTGACACTTTTTCGACGATAAATCGACGACAGGTGGCATGTATAACGCGAAAAAGAAATTCCCGTTTGACAGATGGGGAAACCGAAGTATAAAGTGTTGCTATTAGGGTGGATTATTTATGAGGCAGGCGCGCAATGTAACGTGTAACGCTATTAATTCGGATTATGAACAAGAGGGCGTCCCCTATAAATTTGGGGCAACTTCAAGCTCGACAAATCGCGAGTCGTTCCAGTCCTGCCCTCGATGTAAAGGAACACGTCGTGTCGAATTTCTTGGGGTCCCGAGGTCATTCATGTTCCGTGCCCCGTCCGGATTTCCTACGGCTTCGAGCACGTCTTTTTATTATTTTTGTTGAATGTTCCCGAAAAGGATCAGCTTTAATGATACTCGATAAGCACGCACATCGTTATCAGAGGTTATGTTACAGCGCGACTGGCGGTAGCCATTTTTAATATCAAAAAGAGCCTATCTCAGCACAAACATATTCACACGTGACATAACTCATTGACAATATGTCAACTATCGATATTCTGAAATATCACTAGAAAAGTATCGATACCTCTGCCAAAACTATCGATCATCGTGGTATCGCTATCGATGTCGCCTATCCCTTAATTCATTCTATCAGTGCTCACATCAAACATACAAAAATTTGAATCCGCAGCCTCATCCACAAAGCGACTCTGACGCTTCGCGAAAAGCACGAATCAAGCAACGTCGCTGAAGGTTTCGGACGCGCCCTGGAGAACACGGGTAAGGAAGCAGAGCAGGAAGGAAGGAAGGAAGGAAAGAAGATGACTGCTCGGTTGAGTAATGGATCAATTTATTCGCTGCTCTCTCGCCGAGTAAGGTTTCGGTGGAGAAATGGCTCGTCGGACTTTGGGGTGTCGGGTAGAAAGATGTGACTGGGGCCGTCCTCGTCTCACCCCTTTTATCCTCACCCAAGCCGATGTCGCTCGGCTCTTTTCGCGTCCGCGAAAGGTCGTATTTATTTCCGCGCGGGACAGCACACGGCGGGAATGGATGGCGCCCGGGTGATTCATGTCCCGCGACTGACACATCTCATTTAGTCTCCGAAGCATAATTCCTTAACACTTTTTCGGGAAAAGTGCTCGTATATCTTGGTTACTCTCGCGCTCTCCGGCTCGTACGTCACGCGGATGCAGGCTGCACGAGTTCCGGGGGCGCATCCCTCTACGACAGGTATTTTATCCGACGTGTCAGATTTTCGGGATGTCGGTTTCGATCTGTTGTTTCGCAGCTTCCTTCTCTCTCCATGACGAATCCCAAATGAGATTCGATAAGAAAGTGTGACGGATGATGACCCGATAAAAAAGTGTACTAAAACTCATCCACAAATCATTTTGTCACCGCATCCTCCACTTCTCTCTGACTTGCTCGCAATAAAAGATGGCTCGTAATGCGGGAAAATCAATAGTCCCGGATGCTTCGGAGATGAAAAGGTGTCATATGTAACAGCTGAATATACGAGTCCCGATAGCGGAGCTTTTTGCTCTCGGAAGAGTTATTGCCCGGGGGTTCGAGCCGTGGGGCGAATTCGTTCTATATGATTTATAGACATGGAAGCCCGCTCGCCGGGCTTCAACTGTTCTTAATAAAGGAGAGTGTTTATTTATGGGGCTTTTTTTTATCTCGCGTCCTCGAGGCGGAACGTATCTCACCGATGAAGACGTGTTTCCGAGAGTCGTTGCGAATCTCGGTCGTCATTGCGTGTTTTATCGCCTGTTCCTGATGTCTCCCCGATGGTAAATAGTCCGGATTTCGAGAATATACATCAGATTATTCAGAATGGGCTCGTAGATTCAATGATTGAAACTGGCGAGTTGCAGCGATTATAAGGACTGTAAAATTTATTTTTCCATGAGTGGGCGAAGTTCGAAAAAAATTATCCTAAACTCAAACTGATCTGATCCGGAAGGATCAGTGCTCATTTCCGATGTGCACTTTTGAAAGATTTTAAATACTATCCATACGTACAAAAAATGCTTGAAAGAGAAAATTGAACGTTAAAAAATAATCATTTTTTGTCTTTCTACACTAAAATGAACTTTACACTGGAAATTCTGCCTGACACTCCGAATGTGTAACTTATGGAACACTTCGTGTAATTAGAATAATCGTGACCAAAATGTATGCGAACTAATTTCCCGCCGTTCCGACCTCGACGCGGAAAATGCCCGCTCAACGATTTTCGCGTTTAATTCGCGTTTTCACCACTCGCTTTTTAACTTCTCGCCGCCTGTCACGCTTTCGGAATGACGCGATAAGGCTGACGGAAGATTCGTCACGGGACACTGACGCGGGCGTTGATTTATTGCGCAATAAGTGCGATTCGACCGCCAGCAACTAATCGGCTATGACAGATTACAGTCGCATCGCGAAAGCCGAGTTGGCGCGAAACGTCTGCCAGTAAAACGAATTTATAAACGTGTTGTCTTTGCAAACATTTATCCTCGTGTACTCGACGCGCAAACAAATTTTCATTGCGTAAATTTATTGCTCGCGCTAGGAAAATTTTACTCTTCTTCCCGCAAGGTGCAAAAATGAAGTTCTAAATGGCATTCGCTGAAAAATTAGGATCCAACGCAAAAAATAGGAACTTCCTAGAATTTTCCAAAAATCCTTGATATGAAACCTTAGGAGCCAAGTAGAATTATGACATTTATTCATGCATATTCGTCACGCACAAAAAATGTCAGTAAACCGCGAATCAACAAAAACGCAGCAAGAAAGTGAAACACTATTAAAAGCGCGCGCCGATGTAATGAAACCGTGCGCAAAAAACGCGACCGGGCTATAATTTCCCCGGCGATATTAAATCGCTGGAAATTATAGGCGGGAAAATCGTTTCCACAAATAGCGAAAAGAAAATGCGCGTTCTGTTACGCGGCCGCGCAATTACCTCGGACGTCTGCTATCATTATCCGATTAAAAAGTTCACTAGAAAAGTGCCGGGCGTTGCTGGTGTCGATAGCGACTTATCCCGGAGATATCTCGGCGAGCGGCAATAATTTGCCGTCGTTATACGACCAGCGGTATCGCAATTAATAAAATATTTCCCCTATTAAAATAATCGTGCTCTACGACAGCTCTTAACGAGACCCCCCTCCTCGGATGACGCGATCGCCGGCGAGTATGCGAGATTAATCTACCGTGAATGCGATATCAATAAAATATTATTAGCACGGCGATTAATATTATTATTTTTTGTTATGAGTCGTCAAGAAGTTACGAGTACGAAATATATGTCATTTGTCGTAAAAAATGGGGAAGAAAAAAATGATATGTTTTAAAACGTTATCCATTTTTTGTCCAAGCAAAAAAAATGTTTCGATTCCTAAGCAAATTGTTCCACATCCTCGTCTCTACTCACAGCCACCGAAAAAAAGTCGTTCAAAGCTTCATAATGACGTGATCAAAGCGTTCCTTGCATCAGTTTTTCTCAACGAGTCATAAAACAGACTCATCAACACTGTTATCATCATCAGTGGACGTAATGAGGAATAATTATGCCATGTACCGATACCATTGACAGATTTTCTGAAAGTTGCACGACACGTCGTTCTCGGCAATAAATATGCAAAACACCGCTACTTCGCCGGATGTATAAACACCGATAATTATATCGATGAGGATAAATTTCGCAACGCAACGAATCGATCATCTGAAAGACGTGCAATCATGAATCGTCATTATGAACGCGGTGCCACAATGCGCAGTGACAAAAAACGTCGATCGTGTGGGTGTACGAGCGCTCGGGGCCGAAGCCGTGTAATTTGCAGTGAATGAAATTGATTTATCGT
Organism: Platygaster equestris; assembly: GCA_030522785.1. NCBI lineage: Eukaryota > Metazoa > Arthropoda > Insecta > Hymenoptera > Platygastridae > Platygaster > Platygaster equestris. The sequence goes on from JAPYZK010000237.1 coordinate 31,290, forward strand.
TGGCTTGCATAATTGACGGCGTCGATCGGAGTCCATTAAGAAAGCCGGGCGTAACATTGGGCATTAAGTATGTAGCGTCTAGCCGGAAAAATACGAGCCCCCTGCGCAAAAGCGTCGTCGGGCGCGATCCCGGTATGAAAAGGTCGGCGCGGAACCTCTAAAGGTCGCGTCAGAGGACAAATTTAGTGCCCCTCGAGGAATTAATTCCATACCCAACGGTTATCGCGCGCTCGCAGCGGCGCATAAAACGTAACGCGCCGCTGCTTTCCTCGTTAAATTCGCATAAAGTGTTATTTTCATAGTCCACTTCTCTGATTAAGGGGCTGGGCCCCCGGCGAGATTTATCGACGGCTTCACGCTGGGAGAAAAGTTTCAGGAAAAATTGCAGTACTTCGGTTTGAAGGATTGCACTTGACTTGGAGGAATTTCGGGATATGAGTTTTTTCCTCGGACTTTGAAACTTTGGATGGGGCTTACCAACGCCGAAATTCGTACTGGAAAACTCGAAAACTTCTAAACTTCTTGATTTTGAGATTTCGAAATGTTTGAAAATTCTGAGATTTACTCAAAATTATCAGAATTACAAAATCCTGAAAATTTTGAAGTTTTGGAACTTCTAGGCCTTGAAACTTCAGAACTATCTTAATTTCCAGAATTTGGGAAATTATAAAACTTAACAGTTCTGTGATTTTTTCGGAATATTCGAAATTTCTCAAATCTTAACAAATTCAGAATGAGAAAGACTTGATATTTTAAGAATGGTCGGAAATTCCAAACCACAAAATTTCAAACATTTCGAAAATGATTGAAGCTTCAGAACTTTCGAAATTTCCAAAACTTGATAAATTATA
>JAPYZK010000238.1:0-55743 GCA_030522785.1 Platygaster equestris
GTTTTTAACTCCCTAAAGTACGTAGCAAAGCTCTAAGGGCGATTGTTGCGTCAATCAATCAGGTAACCCATTATTTCCCCCCCTCTCAGCAGGACCGTGAAAGCGCATATTTCTTGCGGTTGTTGAATAAAATATTGTGTGCGACTAGTGGGAGAAAGAGGAGATTCCTTGAGCGTGGAGATTGCCACACTCGCTACGCTCGTGAGGCAATCTCCACGCTCAAGGAATCTCCTCTTTCTCCCCCTAGTCGCACAATAATATACTATTAACAAATCTTTCCGGGCATTTGGTAATTTTCGAAAAAATTACTAAATTTTTTAAAAAATTCGAAAAATCGATAAAATTTGACAGAATGTATAAAACACTATCGTTGGGGATTAAAAAATTTTTTTTGGTCTTCCTAACTCAACAAAATTAAAAAATTGACAAATATTCAAAAATCGTGAAAATTCGGTTTTTTCAGGCTGGACCATGCAACTCAGCGCTTATCTATTCATATCCCGACACTGGGAACAAGACAAAGTCCGCCTGTCCCGCTCCCTGGACTATTTCCTGTCGCTCAAAAAAAACATTCAGCTTTTCATTTTCCCCGAAGGCACTGACTTGACCCTCCAAAGTAAAAAACGGTCGGACGAATACGCGAAAAAAAACGCTTTGCCGGAGTACAAGTATGTTTTGCACCCGAAAACGACGGGTTTTAGTTACCTCGCGCAACAGTTGTCGAATGCGAAATGTTTGGACGCGGTTTACGACATGACCATCGCGTACCCGGACGTGATACCGCAGTCCGAAGTCGACTTGGTCAGGGGGAAAATGCCTCGGGAGGTGCATTTTTTGATCGAGAAAATTTCCACGGAAAATTTGCCAAAGGACGAGGAAAATCTGAGGAAATGGCTGGAGGAGAGGTGGGAGAGGAAGGAGAAAATTTTGGAGGAATTTTACGAGAGGAAGCGGTTTCGGGAGGAACCTTGGGCACCGGCCAAGAGGATACCTCTGCAGGTGGCGTTCATTTTTTGGTTCGGATTGAGCGGTGAGTTGATTTTTGGATGGAGGAATTTTTTTTGCATGCTTTTTGGTGGTGGGAAATGTTTTTTTGGGGTATGGATTATTTTTGTAGATTTTGTGTTATTTGTAAGCAAATGCATTGATAATTAGGTTTTGGAATTGATAGTATACCTAGGGGAGTTCGAACACACTTTGAAAATTTTGAAAAAATTCAGAAGTTATCGTAATTTTTAAAATTTGGGAGACAGTTGAAGTTTAGAAGAGTTTGAATTTTGAAAATTTAGGAGACTGTTAAATTTTCGAAAAGTTTTAATTTCGGAAATTTACGTGAGTTACGAATTCTCAAAAATTCCGAAAATTTTAAATGAATATTTCGAGGATTCAGACTTTCCGAAAATTTAACAGTCTCCCAAATTTTCATAACTCAAACTTCTGAACTTCAACTGTCTACCAAATTTTAAAAATTACGATAATTTCCGAAAATTTTCAAAGTGTGTTCGAACTCTCCTAGGTATACTACTGGAATTTTTTTTTTTTCGTACGATTGCGGTCATTTTTTCGGGATTTTGGGATACTTAGGAATTTTCGAATTTTGTAGTGTTTTGTGAAATTTTCGAGAATTTCGAAGCTTTGGGGACGTTTATTTTGAGGTTGACATTTTTCGAATATCTTTCGTGATTTCTGATGGGAATTCGAAATTTGTGAATTTTGGACATTTTCGAGGATTTATTATTCAATTATTTATTGATAGCTGTAATTATGACAAATTAAGTTTTCGGAATTTGTTATTTTTTGGGAATTGTTCACAATTTTGACGTTTTTTTTACACTTTGAAGAAATTTTCGTAAAATTTTTGTAATTTCTGTAAAATCGAACGTCATTTAAAATGCAATTTTTCAAAATTGAATTTTTTTTGCAAGTTTTTTTCGTTTTAAAATCAATTTTCTTCAAATTAAAAAAAAAATGTTTTTTTAATAAACTTCGAAGGTTTTAGAAAGTTCAATAAAATTTTCGTAATTTCTGTAAAATTAAACTTTATTTGAAATCCAATTTTTGAAATCCAATTTTTCGTAAAATTTTTTTCGTTTCGAAATCAGTTTTTTCGAATTTTGAAAAGGATGTTTTTTATAAACTTTGAATATTTTAAAAACTTCAGTATATTTTTTGTAATTTCTGTAAGATTAAATTTCATTCAAAATCGAATTTTTGAAAATAAATTTTTTGTAAATTTCTTTTTCGTTTTCACATCGAATTTTCCTAAATTTTTCTCGATTTTTAGAAATGCATGAATGTTTTTGAATGAGCATTGAAATTCGTAAATTTAGGGGAACTTTTCGAATTTGTAAATTTTAAAGACTTTTGAAAACGTCTAGAATATTTAGACATTGATTTTTTGTTGGATCTTCTGCAATTTTCGAAAATTTGAACGATTCCTGCTGTATCATTTGGTATGAGTTTTTGAAAATATTGAGAAATTCGTCAATTTACGTAATTTTCGAGAAATTTTAAGTTATTCTCGAAATCTAGTATTTTTTCAGTTTTTTTAAATCTTAGTGTATTTCGGAAAATTTTACAAATGTTTTTTTTATTTTATGCGAAATTTTTTGGAGCGCGAAAGATTTTCAAAAATTCGAATCGATTGAAATAATTTCGATATTTACGAATCATAACGAAATTTTGAGATTTTTCAAAAATCGATGAAAATTACAAATCTTTCAATTCGGAATTTTTGAGAAACTCCCTGAAAGTTAGCTATATTCGTGATATTAAAAATTTTTCAATTTATCCATCATTCTTGTCTTCTGTTTTGTTTTGTTTTGTTTTGTTTTGTTTTGTCCGAGCATTTATAAGAATTTTTTTAAATTTAGTAAAACTGTTAAACAATGTTTAAACCTTTCTGACTAATTCTCAAAATTTCTATATGAACATCGAGGATTATGAAGAATTTAAAATTAATTCGGGCTATTTTCTGAAGAGAGTTTTTTCTTCAAATTTTGAAGTATTATTATTCGAAATTAAAAATTATTGAAATGAATGGTTAATTTAAAAAATTCAAATTTGTAGTTCAATTCTACTAACTCTCGAAGCTTGCATACCAAAAAATTTGAGCAATTTCTGTTTTTGCTCGACAGTGGCGGCTCTACTATTATTCCTGACTTCGCCGCTTTTCCGAATCTGGACCTTCGTCACGTCGGCCATTTTCTTAGCTTTTTCGAAATTTGAGATAAATTTTCAGGACCTCGAAATCAACTGGTACTGGAAATGGATGTCCCTCAAAACGAGTGCCAAATTAAAGTAGACTATCTCAATTTTCGAAAATTTTTTCGAAATCATTTTCAAACTTCCGATTGTTTTTACTTCCGAAAAACGCATGTTTTAAGTCACTCAAAACGAAAAACAAATTAAATTTCTAGGAATTTCAAAATCAATACGCGTATTTACGTAATTTGACGTAATTTTCGTAACACGAAAATTGTCCATATGTATGTGACAACAATATTTTATTGGCAATTTTCAAACTTTTTCAAACAATCAAAAAACATTTTTCAACCATTTTTAAAAAACAAATGGAAAAATGATCCGAAAAATCCATAAAATTCACTTTCCGATGATTTTCGAAATTATTTCGAAACAATTTTCGAAAATTCTAAAACTTTGAAAGTTGGGTCTATCGATACTCTTCCGTACCTAGACAGTATTCATAAATCTAGCACTTTAACTCCGTCTCTGTGATACTCAGAATTACCTGTAAAACTCACGAGTGGCAAATTGAGGAGAGATGATCTTTTGTAAATTTTAGCGCTAACTGTAAATCTGCAGACCCCGGAAAAGAATCTCAATTACTGTAATTTTCCCCACCGCTCATTGATGGGTTTCCATTTTATAAGGGAAAATACTAAAATGCAAAAATGACATTATTAGACGCATAAAATAGACAGAAGGGTGAATTGATTACCCGCAATTAATGAAGTAAAGGCTAATTAACGAATGACAACATAGCGCTGCAAATCTCGTTATCACGGCGAATGTTATCTTAGCGCGATTTCAGGGTACAGAAAGATTATTCACGGTTTCAGAACCATGAATATTGATCTCATGCGTGAATAGACGAAAGTTCGAGTATTGTAATTTTTTTTTTAATAAATCGTGCCAACAAAGTTCGTAAATGTTTTTTATTATAAACACAAATTTTACACGAATTATGTTCATAAATGTTGGGTTTTTCGGTGTTCGGGGTATTTTTGGGTTATGGTGATACGATACGTGTTGTTCATTTTTTGGTTCGAATTGGGCGCAGAGTTCATTTTTTGATTGAAAAACAGCTATTTGTTTTTTTTTTAATTGGGTTACACAGTTCGTTAATCAACACATCAAATTTTGTCAAATATAATTACCAAAAGAACAATTATGGGCATAAACGAAAGAATGTTGGATGCGTGTATCAATATTTTTTGATATAATGGTTGGTATGGCCAGAATCCAACAACTTTTTGTAGGAAAACGTAATTTTTTAGATAATGCGTTCCGAAAATGTTCATTATTAGTTCGTGGTTGCCTCATCCATCTGCATGATGACCCTACGTAATTTTCGTTCCATCTTATAATTTATAAACATGATCCATGTGAACAGGCAGTTTGTTGTATTTGACACTAAACATGCAAAACTACCGTTTTTCTTAATCAATTTCCCGTATATAGGAAAAGTGCCCATTGGATTCCCATAGGCAAAAATCCATCAATTCATCATTGGGATTCCCATTGCCTTCTGATAGGAATCTAATGAGAACGTAATGGCGAATGTTGATGAAGATCTCTTATCACGTTCTCATTTGCTACACATTTTATTTGTACATTGTTTATGGAAAAATTCAATGTCGTAAAACATACCTTTTGCTTTGCTCATGCCACGAGTGTTGAATTAAATCAACACCAAGTATTAAATTTTCAGTAGCAGTTCGAGGGACGGGTTATGTAAATTATTTATTTACTGTGAATTTTTTCATTCATACATTTTTTGTGTATCACACGACTTTAATGACTTTGATTCCTGACATCGATGATGATACATTTTCGGAGTCGATCACGATATGATCTGAAGAGTGTAAACATGACAGTGAAGTTTGAACGATCTGAAAATGATTCGGATTGTCAGTGTTCTTTTCGTTTTTCACCGTATTTTTAGTATTCAGATTGAAAATGTTTAATAAAATATCCTCATCTCGAATACACTCATTTAAAGTACGAACTCGGCTCTTCCAACTCTCGAAATGAAACTAAAAATTGCGAAGCTCGAAAATTTTAAAGGCCGCATTCACGTAATTGTGATAATAACACAAATTTCATAATTACGAAACTTTACAATAGTTTCTCAACGATACTTACACTGTTTTTGCATAAGTATCTTCGACAAAGTGCCTCACATTTTCTATTAGGTTCTAATGTTACAATTATCGATCAGAGTGGCTATAGACCACGCCATTTATTCACAAAGAGTCTTATGAGAAGAAAACGAATAATTCAAAAAACCCACTATTGTAGCACTGACAATCTCGTTATCACGAAAAATGTTATCTTAACGCGATTCCAGAGGGTGTAGAAAAATTATGCATGGCTTCAGAATCATAATTATTGATCTCATGCGTGAATAAGCGAAAGTTTGACTGTTATAATTTTTTTTGTAAATAAAACGTGCCAACAAAGTCTGTGACTGTGTTTTATTATAAACACAAATTCCACACGATTGATATACATAAATGTTAGGTATTCCAGTGTTGTGGTATTTTTAGGTTATGATAACACGTGTTGTTCATTTTTTGGTTCAGATTGAGCGCATAGTTGACTTTTGATCGAAAAACACATTTTTTGGTGGTTCTTTAATTTGTTGCACACCAGTGCTTGCGTTTCATTACATAAACAAATTTAAAAATAACACAGTCCAACACAAAATTTGTACTGAGCTCAAACTATCAAAAAATAGTTTTATCTAGCCCAACAGCAAATCCCCCGAGCAGTTTTCTTCGTTTGCATCGATTTTCCAAGTACTGATTGTTTAAAGTTTTTTTTCAACAACCCCGGCGTATCTCAGCCGATTTTTATCCGATTTTTTTTTCGGTTAACCATATTGGGGGTTTTCGAGGTAAAAAAATACGAATCTGCAATTATTTTGATGAAAAAATACGAACTTGCGAAATTATTTCTGGCTCTGTGAAGAGTATTTAATTCTATTGTGCCCCTCACAGCGGGTAGTCATAATTTATTCAGATTTATATCGGTTGTGAACGATCTGTGTTCAGTGTTTCTCCAATTCGTCTATGAATGAGAAATCAACATCACTGTTGTAATACATTTCCAATGGATAGACGTATTGGAGAACCACTGAACACCCAAATAGTTCGGTCGTTCACGGCCCGGATAAATCTGAATAAATTATGACTACCCGTTGTGAGGGGCACAATAGAATTAAATACCCTTCACAGAGCCAGAAATAATTTCGCAAGTTCGTATTTTTTCATCAAAATAATTGAAGATTTGTATTTTGGACCTCGAAAACCCCCAATTTGTTTCAACGAATAAAAAATTCGGATGAAAATCGGCTGAGATACGCCCGGGTTGTTTAAAAAAACTTTAAACAATCAGTACTTGGAAAATCGATGCAAACGAAGAAAACCGCTTGGGGGATTTGCTATTGGGGCTAAATAGAACTACTTTTTGATAGTTCGAGCTTAGTACTAATCACAAACCCAAATTTTGTCGAACTGTGTAATTAGTTATGGACATAAGGCTTTCCAATGTTTTTTATATTTCCACATAATGATGATAAGGGTCCAAAATTATTCCCGAATTGACCAAAAAACAGTGAAATACGACACTGAAGTTTGCAACATCTGAAAAAATATTCCGAAAAAACTTAAGTGACTTCAAAAATATGGAAAAATTTTGTTCATTCGAATTATCGTGAACCATGCTGTTTATTGAAGTACCTGCACGAAAAATGCGAGATTTATATTTTTGCTTCCGAAAGCGTACGTTCTGATTTGCCTTGAGCATCTTGTCTGCATCATTATCAGTGTTTTTCTTATCTTTGGTGGAAAATTGTACCATTCAGTATCGTAACTAAAAATAAACGACAATTTCGAATAGTTTACGTGATTCCAAAATGAATATGGAAAAATTTAATTTTCTCTAGTCAATGCTTCGAGTGTTAAACAGGTCATGAAACTGAAAATTTTTGATGTTGGTCTTAAATTACACGAGCCTACGAAAACTTGTACAATATTTGACGATTTGTCGTATTACATGACTATCATGAACACATCATGAAAATTCATAACAATTTCGCCCATATAACAATACGAGAATGTGAAAATGAGAACCATAAAAATCATCCCAAGAATTATGGGATCCTCATTGATTCTTTCAAGATTGTCTAGAACCTAGAAGTTCAAACATTTGCAAATTACGTAATATTGTGCAAAATATTGCATTTAATGAAAAGTACAATACTGCTAACGGCTTATGTACCGCGTATAGAGAACCTGTCACTAACAGGATATTTAACATAAATCCAAATAGAATCAGATGCTTGAAATATGTTTGCATATAATCGTTGCTTCTATAAAAACAGTGAAATCGTTATTGAATGATTTTCAATAGACCATATTTCCTGGTTGAGAGAAAGCGATTTCCTGATGACCAGAATTAATTGTAAGTGTCCCTTCAAACCGCTTACATTTAAATCACATCGAGTTTACGTAAAAATTACGTAAATGACTTAAATGTTCACGTCAACATATCCACTAGGAGAATTCCCAATTCTACGTAAGCAAAATTTGTGCTGAATTTCAGAAAACTATCCAATATTAGGTATTGACTCGAATTCGTGAATAGGGTGTCCAGATGGTAAGAACGACAAACCAAGACATGTTCCTTAAAACTCCCCCCCCCCCCCCCCCCCCCCCCCCCCCCCCCCCCCCCCCCCCCCCCCCCCCCCCCCCCCTCCCCCCCCTCCCCCCCCTTTGAAATTTTCCGAATTTTAACTATTCTAACAATGTTTCGGATACAAAAAGTTTTCAAAATTTCTGAAATCTTAAAGATGTTGGAAATTCGCATACACTCAGAGAAAGATTTTTGAAAATTTTGAAGATTTTGAAAAAACTTAACATTCTTAAAGTTCTTAAAATTGCAGAATAGTAAAAATATTCGGAATTCACGAAACTCAACATTTTCAAATCTTTCATAGTTCTTGAATTTTTTAGAAATTCCAAGATTATATATACTGTCGAAATTTTCGAAATTCTTAAAAACTTCAGAATAATCGAAATACTGAAAATTCTCGAAAATTTGAAAATTTTTGAAATTTCCATTATTTCCAAGATCGTTCAAATTCTCAAGAATATAGAAATTGTATACAATATTTTCGTAAATTGAAAAATTCGCAAGATTCTCAAAATTCTTTAAATTTACGAAATCCCTCAAATTTGCGAAAATTTACAATAATTGAAACATGTGAAATCTTTAGAACTTTGAAAATTCTTGAAATTCTCATCATTTATTTGGAATTTTATAATTTTCTGGATTTTGAGAATTATCTCAATCATTGAAATTTTAAAATAATCGAAACATTGAACATTATTGAAAATTTGAAAATTCTTAAAAGATCCATACTTTAAAAAAATATGAATGTTCTAAAAATTGTTGAAATTCTAAAAATTCTCGAACTTTTAGTGAACGTAAAAATTCTTCAGACTTTTTGCGTTCTCAAACATTTACGGAATTTCTAAAATTTTTGATATTTCACAATGACAAATATTTAAAATTGTCAGAACTTTTAAAATTCTCTAAATTCTCATAACTTTTGAAAATTTCATGATTGTCTCAGTCATGAAAGTTTTAAAAATTCTAAATTAATAGAAATATAAATAATTCTTGAAACTCAAAATTCTTGGAATTCCCATAATCTTCACAATTATTAAAATTCTCAAAATCGTGGAAATTCCAGAAATCTTCGTAAATGTCAAAATTCTGAAGTTTTTACAAATCCTCAAAATTTACGAAATCCCCCAAATTTCCGAAATTCCACAATAATCTAAAGACTCGAAATTTTCGAAACTTCAAAAATCCTGAAAATTCACATAATTTTCGGAAATTCCATAATTCTCTAAATTATATAAATACTCAACATTTCAAATTTGGAGATATATCTTTATATCCCACTCCACATAAATTAAATTTCCATGTGAAATATTTCATTTTTATGTACATGTACTCGGTCAAAAATACGGACATTTTTCGAAAAATACGGAAACCAGGACAGCGCACGTAGAATACGGACATGTCCGTATAAATACGGACGTTTGGACACCCTATTCGTGAAGGTCGTTTATTTCGTATGACACGACATGTAATAATTTGAGGTCATTATGGTTCGAGCTTTTGTATTCCAAAGGAAAACTCGCGTTTGACTGCCCGAATAAATTCGTTCCATATTTCAAACACCGTAAACTCCCCTAATAATCAATATTAGGGAATGATACATGTTTTTTTAACGATCTACTAACCTTAAATTACAATAATGATACTTTACACACCGAATTGTAATATTTAAGAGATGGTCACTGTTTTGCGATGCTTTGGACTCTTTGAGTGTATGGCTATAATGAGTCATAGTCATAGTCATTATCAATGAGTCATAGTCATTATCAATTATTCATATCAATATAATGCCCTTGTAACTCTAAACCTTACAAAATTCCTTAAAACCTTATAAGATTGCATCAATTCCCTCTAAGAAACCTCGTACAACCAATCATATCTAAGAAAACTTAGAAGGTTAAAAGGAAAACCTTGAAGTTTTCTTCAATCTTATACAATATCGCTTTATGAGTTCTTCGATAACTCATAATGCTCGTAAATTTTCAAACAATTTATGAAGTATTATAAAGTGCTCCGTAAGAAATAAAAAATATTTAAAATATTTTCAAAATCTCATAAGATTTACGTGAATTTAATGAAGTCGGAAGTACTGAGAATTCAACATTCCAAGTTCAAAGTTTGAATTTGAAATATAAAGTTCAACACTTTCACATTTGATATTTTGAGTTCATATGGGAAGTTGACAGTTCAAATTCAAAGTTTAGAGTCTCAAATTTAAATGTAAAGTTTGGAAGTTAAGGTTTGAATTTGAAGTTCATATTTGGAAGTTCAAGTTCGAACGTGAAGTTCATTCCCGAAGTTTGAATTTTGGATTTAAAATTTGAAGTTTAAATGAGGTATCTGGAGTTTATAACAAAAGTTTGCACTTCAAAGTCGAAGTTATGTTTCATATTTTATGTGTTTAGGTTCGGAGTTTGCAGTTTGAATCTAAAGTTTGAAGTTTTAAATTAAAATGTGAAGTTTGGAGTTCAAAGTTTGAATTTGAAAGATTAAATTTAGAATTCAATTTTGAAGTTCGAAATCCAAAGTTAATGTTGAAATAAGAAGTTCGAAGTTCATACTCAAAGTTTGAAGTTAAAATGTGAAGTTCAACATTCAAATTATAGATCTATAGTTCATAATGGAAATCTGAAGCTCAAAGTAAAAGTTTGAACTTCGAATTCAACGTTTATAGTTCAAAGTTGAAATAAGATGATCGAAGTCCATAATTCAAATTTCAAAGTTGAAATTCGAAGGGTTTGGAGTATCGAATTTGGAATTCAAGTTTAAAATTTGTGTTTCAATCCGATTTCAAATTTGAAATTTCGAGCTTCAAGTTGAAATTTCGAGTTTCAAGTTCGATGTTCAATTCCGAAATTTCAAGTTTGATGTTCAAATTTAAAGTTTCAAGTTTGATGTTGAAACTTGAAGTAGCTACTTCGAAGTTTCCGAATTTTTTTAAAATTAACTCTACTTAATCCAGAATTAACTGTAGTTTACTCAGTAATGCTAATCGAAGATCCGTAGAAAAATTGAAAAATGGCATTCAATTTAGCTCATAGATGCTGATTACTCATTGAATGAATATTGAAAACATCAATCTTTTATTATTAAATATTATAATATTTTTAATAATATTTTATAATTTTGATATATTTCATTTACGTGAATTTTATGAAGTCAGAAGTGACAAGAGGACATGACGAGGGAAATAATTTGCGTTATGGAGTATGATCTTACAAAATCACGGAAAATATCATGAAATAAAAAGTGATGAACAATGCTGCCGTAGATAGTAGATTTTCGTACTGAACAGCCAAGAGTTCAATTAATAATACACCGTACATTTTAGCCCAAAAAGTATGTTCACCAAAAAGCCAAGGTAAGTCAATGTCTGACATGTAATGAACAGGGCGTGGATTGTCTAATGGTAGAACCATGTTCAGAATTGTAGGAGACATCTCGAAATAGCTGATAGCAAATCCCACTGTATGAAATGAATCTGTGAACATTACGAAATCATTAGTACTATTTTGTACCATTTGTTTCATTCCAAATTTTGTGAATTTCATTTCAAAATGTTGTGTTTTTAACGAATTTAGGACGCGTTCATTTTTTTCGGGGGCTGCGTTGTTGGCAATTTCATTCAAATATATTTAAACTTATTAAAATTGGTTGGATAAGTTACTTACAGTACATGAACATGTTAACTTTTTTGATAATCGATAAATATTTGCGTAATGTGGCGCGATCCGGATCGGATTTCATGTTGGCGCAGAGTTCTCTTATTTCATCGAATGATTTTTGTAACTTGTGTGGTGTGAAAATGTATTCGATTAACATCCTTTATACTTCGTGAAAATGAATGGAATTCTTAGACTTCGGAAAACACCGTTCGAAATGCCCGCATTTTTTTTAAATTGGACTTTTTTATTATTCGTGCGTGAATTTATAGTTTTTTTCCAAAGCCTAAAACAATTATTTTTCGAAAACCAGAAATATGGAATTACATACATATTTGTAGAAAACGAAGTAGTTCACATTGGTTATGATAATGTAAAAATTTATAATGACGTAAGGCAATGTTAATACGAGTTTTTCCAAATTATCAATATTCGTGTAAATGAGTCTTCCCTGAAGTCAAAGGAAACAGTTTTATCAAAGTTTGATCGTCCTTCGAAACAAGGAATTCATTGAAAATTTTGGCTTATTCAGTTCTGTAATCATCATATCATATTTTGCTAAATATAATTACCAAAAGTGCAAATGCGGGCGTAAACGACAGAGTATTGAATGCATGTATCAATAATTTCTGATACAAAGGTTGGTACGGCCAGAATCCAACAACTTTTTGCAGGAAAACGTAATTTTTTAGATAATGCGTTCCGAAAATGTCCATGTTAGTTGGTGGTTGCCTCATTCATCTGCATGATGACCCTACGTAATTTTCGTGTCATCTTATAATATTTATAAACATGATTCATGTGAACAGGCAGTTTGTTGTATTTGGCACTAAACATGCAAAACTACCGTTTTTCTTAATCAATTTCCGGTATATAGGAAAAGTGCCCATTGGATTCCCATAGGCAAAAATCCATTAATTCATCATTGGGATTCCCATTGCCTTCTGATAGGAATCTAATGAGAATGTAATGGCGAATGTTGATGAGGATCTCTTATCACGTTCTCATTTGCTACACATTTTATTTATAAATTGTGTATGGAAAAATTTAACGTCGGAATTGTAAGAACCAGAACATGCCTTTTGCTTTGCTCATGCCACGAGTGTTGAATTAAATCAACACCTAAGTATTAAATTTTCAGTTGCAGTTTGAGGGACGGGTTACGTAAATTATTCATTTACTGTGAATTTTTTTATTTATACATTTTTTGTGTGAAACACGACTTCGATCCGTGACATCGATGATGATGCATTTTCGGAGTTGATTACGAAATGATATGAAGAGTGTAAAAAATGACGTCGAAATTGAACGATCTGAAAATTATTTGAAAACGTGAAATGTCAGCGCTTTTTGGGTTTTGTATCGTCTTTTATTTGAAAAGAGTGAAAATCGGCGAAAATAGCACACATTTCGAAAAAAATCAGAGTTCCAATTTTTTTTTTTCAAAAACAGACCGAAATAGCATATAAGCAACTATTAACGACATTTAGTGAAAAATGACGGTAAAAATAAAAAAAGAAGAAAAAATATAATATTTATATAAAAAAAAATTTTTTCCATGATTATTGGTACGGCCGAAAACCATTCAATTTTTAAAATAGGATATAATTATTCAGATAATAAGTTATGATAATATCAATCACTTATTTTGGAAAACTTAAGTTCCATTCTAAAATAGTTATTTTCACACCCTATTTCTCTTCACATTTTGGTTTTATTTCCGAAAAAACTTCTCACTCAAAATGATCATATAACTATCTGAATACTCATTTTAAAAAACGTTTAAGAAAATATCCTCAACTCGTACACGCACATTTGAAAAAACGAACTTTACTCTCCCAACTCTCGAAATAAAACTGAAGTTGCAAAGCTCGAAAATGTTCATGCGCGCAATTATGTAAAATTAAAATAATGATACCATTTTCATAATTACGAAATTTTACAATAGTTTTCAACTATACTTACCTCATTTTTGCAAAAGTGCCTTGCAACTTTTATAAGGTTTTAATGCTGCAATTATCGATCGGAGTAGCCATAGAACGCGCCATTTATTCACGAAGCGTCTTGCAAGAAAAACGAATTAAAAAAATTATTCCAACACCCAGTGTGTCTTATATTGACGATTAATAACAATCCAAGGTGAGTTAGATATAAAATAATACAATTTGCAACAATATTGTCTACTGGAAACGAAAATTACGGAAGTTTCGATTTGAAAGTTTTCCCGCTATTGCTATACTCACGCCATGTAACGGAGAAAAAATTATATTCGATATTAATTTCGTGGATTCAACTAAAATTATGTCGTTTTAGTTTCAATACGGTTTTAATATTCATTAATATATTGAACTACGGTAGGTTTTAATATTTTCAATCCATAAAAACTCAGAATATTTAAAAACTACGTTCGCGTTTTTCAAATCTCGGCAATCTCGCGCGCTTTTTGCGATCGACTAATCAGAGACGCGTTCGCGTATCGAGCGCATACAATTGTCACCAATTGTCACATTGTCAATGTTGTTATGGTTGTTATTTCGGGAGTGATTTTTATACATTTTTTATTTATTGTTTATGAAGATTGAAGACTAAGTCAATTTTAAATTCCATGACAGTTTTAAGTGATTTGTGTACGGAAAAAACAGCGATAACTGGAAAATCATGGATGCAAAGTGCATTTGCATTTAAACGAACCTCAAAAGCTTTGCCAAATTTCTGGAAAATTCAGGTGATTATTTACGATGAATTGGCTTTTTTTTATTTGCACTTGGCAGTTTTTCATTATGGTGCGATTTTTTTTATGAGTTTTGGTGGGTTTTAGTAGTAAATGCAAGTCTTTTTGCGGGTTTGGTAGTTTGACATTGTTTACGATATTTGGGGTTTTTCGTAAATTTTGAGGTTTTTCAAGTTTGTAATTCGAAGTTATGCGTTGTTTTTTAATTTTCCGTGATTTTTGTGCTGTTTCTTGATATTTTTGCTGGGATTTACGTGTTTTTAGGGAATTGTCAAAATTGATTTCCTGTTCTTAATTTTTCAATTTAAAATTTTTATCTTTTCAACTTCGATTTATTGTCAGGTATCTAAATTTGAAATTCGGAATATTTTGAATATTTATGGAAATTTTGTTGTTGCTTTTTGAACATTTATAAACTTGAAAAATAACAATTTTCCAAAATCGCATTTTCCCTGTTTGCAAATTTTTTGGAATTTCAGAATTTCCAAATTTGAATTTATAGACTCATAAAATCAAAAATGTTTAATTTTAATTGATTTTCATCCAGCAAAAAAATATTATATAAAAAAAAATAATTCAAAATTTTTCACTTGAAGTCAAACATTTTTCATTTTTCAACGTATTTAATTTTTTTCAATTCTACAATTAAAATTCCCCATGTTCTCCCATAAATTTCCAAAATCCAAAAAACTTTTTACTAACTTTGCTTTTTTGTTTCCAGAATCGAAGATGAATTCCTCGCCACCGAAAAACCGGACCAACCGAAACCCCCTGAAATCCTCGCGCTGAAACCGTCCGAAAACTTTTTTCTACCCAAAATGTCGTAAAAATCTCATCTGTCAAGAATGCAGGCCAAGAAACGTTATCTGTTGCTTTTCGTCACGTGCGCTTTTCTTGGCTATTGTTATTTTGGCGGTTACCGCTTAAAAAGCGAGCACCAAAAATCGCCGGATGAAATTTGCGACTCGGAAAAATTGCCTTCGTACACAAGTCTGAATGAGGAATTCTACGACAAGGACTCGAGGAGCCTCTCGAGCTTGAAAAATTTAAGACAAGGAAATTTGAAAAATTGCAGAATGGAAAATTGCTTCGATTTCACCAGGTGCAAACAGGGTTTTACGGTGTATGTGTATCCCGTGGAGGACACCATAAGTCCGTTGTACCAGAAAATGCTGAATGTGATTACGGAGTCGAGGTGATTTTTTTTTCTTTTTGGAAATGAAGAACTGTGTAATTTTTTCTGTTTCAAATTTCATGATTTTTTCAGTTTTTCATCTTGGGAGTCTGTTGACTCTTATATTTGGTTTTCCAAATTTTGCTCACTTTGAAGTTCATAGGCTCTGTATGTATCTCTCCTGGTGCTGCCTGGTGAGAAAAAAAAGCGCTACTGGGTGCATAAGCAGTAGACACTTGCATTGTCGAAACGTAGGGTTCCGGCAGTGCAACGCTATATTTTTTGGTTTTTACAATATATTTATATTTTTTTCGACGATGGAACACTTTATTGAAAAAGCGAAACGAATTTAAGGAAAAGCAGAATATTTTCTAGTCGAATTTTCTTATTAGTAATTTACAATTCTGTCTGATTCGAACTCAAATCTTCATATGATAGAGGAATTCCAGAATTTTAAACTTGATTTTCGAATGTAAAATTTTTCTCATCTAAATGAATGAAGAGAATAATCAAAATTCTTTAATTTCTGTATTCAAATTCTTCAAAAAATATTATACTGACTAGTTTTGAACAATTCATTCGAAATATTCAAATTTTTGGAATTTCTTGGAAACTTTTAGCACTTGGAAGATTTTTAGAATATTTTAGAGTCAATTATTCCCAATTTCTTAGAAACGTTTCTGTTTTCATTAAATTTCGAAAATTTTCTGAACTTTGCATAATTTTTGTATGCGTACCTAATTCAACAAAATAAAAAAATGTGTGAATGCGAATTGCAACAGTTCAAAAATTTTAAATTACTATTATTCAAAAACGTGTGAAGTCGACTTTTGAATATTCAATATTTGCGAGTTCTAAATTGTTTGATTTTCAGTTGAAATTTTGAGAAATGGATAAATCCACAGATTTTCAAATAGATATTTTTTAATTTGAAAGACTGTTTATAAAAATTCGAGTATTATGAACATTGAAAGTTTGTTAATTTATGAATATCGATTCAAAGAATCGAAATTTTCAACTGTTTTATTAACAAAATTGTTTTATGGACATATTGTTTATTTAATAGTTGAATATATTGTTGATTCATTATTCAATTGACAATACGAATTATATTAAGTACTCCCTGGAAAAAAAAGAAATTTTTTTTAGGAATCCCTAAAAAGTAATGAATTTTTTATAAACTAATTTTGAGTCACAATTCATTATTCGTACAATAATTCCAATTACCCAGAAAATGAAGAAATGTCTAATAAATATTTTCTAAACAAATTGCTCTGATTAATTTGTTATTAACGAATTGACAAAAAATAAACCATTTCACCAATCGGAATTGAACTTTATCAAAGCAGCAATTAATTTGTTATAAAGAAATTTTTACTAAAAATTTATTATTAATGCAGTAAACGAAATCAGCCAAAAAATTAAAAATTTTCCCATTAATATGCACAAATTGCTCGAAACAGTTTGTTATTTACGAATCGTTTACAAAAAATAAGTGATTTCAACAAAATACGAATTAAACGTGATCAAAAAGACAGTACAAATATCGTAAATTTGGTCATCATCGAATTCCCACAAAAAATTGATGAATTTTATTTCTTCACAAGTTAGTCAAGTCCAAAAATACTGCAATGTAAGTTAGAAAATTTGAAAACCCGTGAAAGTTTTATTATTTTCCCCAATTTTCAACCGAATACAATATATCGAATTAATAACAAAACATATCGAATTTGGCGATAAATCAATAATATTGCACCACGTTTTTACATTGTCGTTCATGGGCACTTTCAAAACAATGTACCCAGTATAACGCTCCCGCGCCCGATAGAGGATTACGAGTCGATTTTCAAAGATACGTACAGAGCGTTAGTTCTTTGTAAAATTTTGAATTTTTGATTATGTTTCAAAAATGCCCCCAAAATGTACCAAATATTCTCCAAATTTTCGAACATTCCAAAAATTCTTTCCAAACCAACTCTCTCGAAAACTCATAATCCCCAGGTACTACACCCCGGACCCGAACAAAGCCTGCCTCTTCATCCTCGCCTTGGACACCCTGGACCGCGACCCCCTCTCCAACGAGTTCGCCCACAACCTCCCCTCCAAGCTCCTGCGCCTGCGCCACTGGAACAACGGCAAAAATCACCTTATCTTCAACCTCTACTCCGGTACCTGGCCCGATTACGTCGAGGACTCCCTGGCCTTCGACCCGGGTTACGCCATGCTCGCCAAGGCCAGCATGTCCATTTCCAAACTGCGGCCCGATTTCGACGTGCCGATACCCTTGTTCGGCAAGCAGCATCCGGAAAAAGGGGGAGAGGCGGGACAGGCGACGGACAACAATTTGCCGAGCAACAAAAAGTACCTGGCCGCGTTCAAAGGGAAACGTTACGTGCACGGTATCGGGTCGGAGACCAGGAACGCGTTGTACCACTTGCACAACGGGAAGGACCTGATATTCGTGACGACCTGCAGGCACGGGAAGGCCTGGAGGGAACTGCAGGACGAGCATTGCCAACAGGATAATCAGGAATATGACACGTACGTCGTGTGCAGAGATGATCGTAATTCGATTACATCGAGCGATGATGAAATAGTATATTTCTCAACGAGTGCAGAAGGAGCTTTATTAACGAATGTGAAGTTTGCAAGACGAGCCCAAGGCGAGTTTTGCAAACTTCACATTCGTTAAAAAAGCCCTTCTGCGCAAGTTGAGGACTATATTTTTTCCAACAGCGTGGAGAAAATACGATTTTTGGCGTTTTGAGTCGAGGAGAAAATCGCATTTTCTCCACGGCGTTGGGAAAGAAAAATTTTTGCTAACCTATGCATTGTTTATTAATTTTTCTTATGTTTTTAGGTACGACTATGAAATTTTGCTGATGAACGCTACTTTTTGCCTGGTTCCGCGTGGAAGGAGACTCGGGAGTTTTCGTTTTTTGGAAGCGTTAAAAGCTGGTTGCGTGCCGGTGATTTTGAGCAATGGTTGGGCCTTGCCCTTTCATGATTACATCGATTGGAACCAAGCGGTCGTTTATTCGGACGAGAGGCTTTTACTTCAAGTAATTACTGAAATTTTGTTGTTGTCAAGTTTGAGAACTTTTTGATGATTGTAATTTATTTTCACACAGATTCCGGACATTGTGAGGTCCATAGAAAGTGATAGGATCATGAAGCTGCGACAGCAAACGCAATTTCTTTGGGAGCGTTACCTTTCGTCGATCGAGAAAATTATTTTCACTGTTTTCGAGGTGAATAATTTGGAGACTTGGTATAATTGGACTTGTATTTCAAGATAATTCGAGAAATTTTGTCGTTTTTGGATGGAAACTTGAGTGAAATTTGGATTATTAATTTTTCATTATTATTATTATTATTATTTATTATTATCAATTAGCGGGTATAGCCCAATATACATACTTAGATTAATAAAGATATGGCGTAATATGGTTATTTTATATAAATGCAACTTAAACATTAATTGTTACTGGATTAAATTATATATACAAGTTCCGTTCACAAAATGAGTACTATAAATCGAAGGGCACTAAACTACCTCGCAAATTGTTGCTGGTTCGAAACGATACAGAAGAGATTTTAGTTTAGTTAACGTCAAAAAGATCAACTCTGGTGTTCCAAAAATTGCCCAGGTCATACAATCTACCTATAGAGTCACAAGATCTTGATCTACGTACCACAATATAAAACAAAAAATTTTCGTAGTAATTTTTGATCATTTTTAGTGCATTCGAGAGCGTTTGCCCTGGGAAGGAGCCCGCGAAAGACTCCTCTGGAACGTCAATCCCGGAGCTCTGGCGATTCTGCCTCAATTTTCCGATAGCCAACAAGAGTTGCCATTTTCTAACAGCAATCCTGGGAACACTTTCACAGCGATCATTTACTCCCAGTTAGGGTCCACCGCTGTTCTCTATCGGTTGCTGAAAAGCGTTTCCAAAAGCAAATATTTGGATAGGGTGAGTTGACCAGCCTGGAAAATCCAATTTTCTGCCTTTCAAATATTAGTTGCGAATTTTCATAGATTTCCAAGAATGATCTATTTGGGTGATTTCGTTGTAACTGTCATATACGTGTCTTTTCAGGTTTGGAACACAATATTCCAGTTCAAATTCGAAACAATGCATGATTACAATAAATATGTTTATTCTATAGATTACAAGGAAAAAATGGATCCAATGTTACCGAACTAATTGAAATAAAAACACATTAGTATTGATAATGTCAATACCGTGGCATGTCGTCGAGCACGATTTCCAGTGAAATGTATATTCATTTTATAAAAACGAGAATTACAATTCATTGTTTGATCCATATAACTTCAAGCTGAATGGAAAAGCTGTATTTTACGCGGAATCGTGTCATACATTTTCATTCGTCAATGCACAAACCATGTTTAAACTTTGTCCATGCGTTTCTGCGATACATCATTCGTTAGTTTATTCTTTACTGACAGCTAATAATTTGAATGATGTTCCCAGAAAAACGCAACATACTTGTAATGAACAATTATGAATCAAATTTTTTCGTTTCATTCAACAAGTCAAAGTTGTCTTTACATATTATAGAGGACGAAAAAGATCGAAAAACATTGTATCACGAAACTTCGTGTCAGTACCGTGGACCTCTGTATTTTGAATGCAATTCATTTTTTTCCATAAAATGTGATACATTTCTTTCATCTTCTCCAAAACAACTCAGAAATTTCTTTGGATAGAGCTACCGTTCTGTAAACATCAAAATTTGAAGCTTTTTAAGTGAAAATGTCAGTACCGTGACATTTCTGTTTTTTCAATAAATCGATCATCGTTTTAGATCAATCAAAGTTAATATGGGAAAAAAATTAGAAAGATAAATGTTCATTAACATTTTTCTTTCGTTCTCAACATATTTTCATCCAATATAAATAAAATATAAAATATTGATTGTTTACAAAAAACCTTTCCAATGAATAACAGTTCGCAATTTTTAAGACTGTGAGAAATGATTAAAAGGGAAAATTTTATTACCAAAATTGCATGAGAATTAAAAGGGAAAATTTTATTACCAAAATTGCATGAGAGTGGTACTGTAACAGCGACGTTTGATGTACATCATATAATTCGGATTTGGTAAAACTTGTAGTAGAACTACTTTGGAGCTGAATTTTGTAACATATAATGTTCACAAAAAAATGGTTAGCAAAATTTTTTGGACACATTCATAATTAAGAAAACTTTCAAACCTTATATGACAGTTACAACGGAATCACACATTTATCAATCCACAATGAGTAAAAAACAAGATTGTACCACTCGTTGAAAAAAAGAGCTTTTCGTCACTAGTGGAGAAATGTACATTTTATTCAATGAAACAAGTTTTGTCATAATTCTTGGCTTTTGCGGAGACGGAGTTCAGAATAAAAAATAGTATAGCAGTCGTAAAACTCGGCTGGCTTGGATTTTAACGATTGTTTCGAATGTATGCGTGTTTTTTGCAGATAATTTTAATGTGGAACTCGGACGTGCCATTGCCGAGGCGGCCTCGGTGGCAAGGAATCAAAGCTTTAATACACGTAGTCACGGCGGAGGGTATTTCCCGGCGGTTCTACCCCCACCCCCTCGTAAAAACCAGTGCCATATTGTCCTTAGACGAGGACGCCACTTTGCAAACCGACGAAATCGACTTCGCTTTCACGGTCTGGCAGAGTTTTCCCGACCGCATCGTGGGTTATCCCGCGAGATCTCATTATTGGGACGATTCGAAGGTAAATTTTCAAAATGCAGTTGAGAAACAGGCACGTTTCGTCACTAGTTGGAAATAGTTCATTTCCGTACAGTTCTCTAAAAAGTGACAGTTTTTCATGTAAGAAGTGACTGATTTTCCACTTTTGTAGAAAGCACATCTTTTTCAACTTGCGAAAAAGTGAAAAAAAAAATCCTTTTTCCCTTGTGGAAAAAGTACTTTTTTCACTCTTGTAAAAATCAGTCACTTTTTTGCATACAAAACATTAAAAAAAAAAACTGCTATTTTTTCGAGAATTATAGAAAAATAGTCGTATGCCACATGGCGAATACATATTTCGTCACGAGGTGAAAAAATACTTATTTTACTTCTTGGATACACACATTTTATTCAAAATCATATTCACTTATATTTATTAATGTACTTTTTTTTTATGTAGAGATCATGGGGCTACACGAGTAAATGGACCAACGACTACAGCATCGTTTTGACAGGAGCAGCGTTCTACCACAAATACTACAGCTCTCTCTACACGGAACTTTTGAGTTCTACGCTCCACAAAACCGTGGAACAGTCCCAAAATTGCGAAGATATTCTCATGAATTTTTTAGTCAGCCACATCACTCGGCGGCCACCTATTAAATTGACCCAGCGGAAATTGTACAAAGACAAATCGGCTGCATCAAAGTAACTTGAGAAACAGTTTTTTAACAAGTCTCACCTTTTACTACTAGCGTATAAATCTGCGTTTTCTGCCACTAGGGAGGAAAAGTACATTTTACGTCACTAGTGGCGGAAAAAAATTATTTTCATTTTTTAATGTGTTTTTCTGAATTTTTAGGTCACCTTGGAATGACTCGGATCATTTCATCCAACGCCAAACTTGCATGAATACGTTTGTCGCCGTTTTCGGGTACATGCCGTTACTCAGATCAAACGTTCGATTAGACCCCGTTTTATTTAAGGACCAGGTGAGCAATATGAGGAAGAAGTATAGGCAAATTGAGTTGATAAACAATTAATCAAATTTTTTATAAAGATATATTAACCATCCGAAAAACTTTTTTGTCTTCGGATTTAGTCACGTACCGAAAATTTTTTATTTATATACCTGTGGAGATTTTCTATAATTTTCGAGCACTTTTTTTATTTTATTTTTTTTATCAATTATATATGTATATATTGTATATACGTAAAAAACAAATTATGTGTGTGTTGTAGTCGTCTATTTGGTGTTTTAGGAAAAATAGAAATAGAAATAAAGTTGATTACTTATTCAAAAATTTCCTTTATTTCTGTTTCCCTAGCACCGTAGTACAATGATAAATTATGAACGACAACAATAACTTACTATCCGTTTAAAAAATCTATTTCACATTCAAAATTAAAAAAATCACAAAAAACACGATTTTTCCAACGACCTTGTGCACTTTTTTGGGAGGTGGAATGCTTCCATCTTGATAAAAAAATAAAAATTTCATTCAATATCGGGAATATTTGCTAAGCAGAGATTCAGCTTCGATTTGCATTTCCTGCTCTTTTTCGGAAATCGGGGTTATTTCCGCGATGCTTCGGAAACTTTCGCAAGCTTTTTCGTATTTTTTCAATATTATGTAACACTTTCCAATGAAAAGTTTGTTCTCCATGTCGGGTTTTTTGGAAAGTTTGTCAGCGTCCTCGAAATGTTTGAGGGCTTCTTCATAAGTCGCACTTGGGGGTTCTGCGAAAATTGTTGTTGCGACCTGGAGAAGCGAAATTGAAATCATTTTTACAGAATCTGCACTATATTTCTTTAGTCGATTCAAAAAAGGGTTAGGTATGGAAATATGAATTTTCCACTCTATGTTTGAAAACGATAATTTTTATCCTGGATTTAAAAATATTATTTTTCAACCTTAGGTACAGAAACATCACTTTTCAACTCTAGGCATTAAAAGGTGAATTTTTGAACCTAGGTACAATTCGTGAAAAATCTTTTCACCTTTCTTTCAAACCAAGACAAAGATGCGATCTCGTATTTAAATCTCCCTAAAAGATGGTGCAAAGAACTGTCATTTTTGGCCAGTTCCAAAGCCTTTTCCACGTATTCTTTGTAGCGATATCCATTTGTGATTTTCTCTTTAGTCGGTTGGAATTTGCACTGCGATCCTAAGAGAATCGCATACCATTTGTAAAGTGCCGTGTTGGGAACTTCGATTACCCTTTCGCAAGCTTGCAAACCTGTAACAAAAACAGTTTGAATACTGTTTTATATTAAAAAAAACTATGTAAAGCAAACTGCATTTTCCACCTCTAGTAGGCAAAAGGACTCATTTTATAACTAGTGTAATAATTGTAAAAACTACCCTCTCCCAAAAAACTTTTTTTCTTTTTATCGTTGCTCTCGCATTCGGAGCAAATATAGCACGCTCTCGCGAATCGCCAAACAATTTCGACATTGTTCGGATGTTTTTCAACGAGTTCTTTTAAAATGCTGTAGATGTTGTCTTTTTGGTCGGGAATTTCGTTTATTTCGTCAATGTTATCCAAAACTGACTGCATTTTTTTCAGTTCTACAATGCCACTGAAAAAATTAAAATAGTACGTTTTTTAGTATCACTTTTTTTGGAGGTTTTTAAAACAACAAATGTATTTGAGTTTGGGAATCGATATAATTTTCAGATTTTACCTATTTTCTGTTTCGCTTTCGTCATCAATGTCCGAACAATCATAAAATTCGTCATCTCCGACATCCGTGTCGACTGTGGAAAAAGTGTCGGCATCTGTTTCGTATTCGCTCATTTCGTTCATCGTTAGATTACTGCCTTCGAAAGAATCTTTCCCTTTTCTCATTTTTCTTCTCAACGTCCTCTTTTTTGATTTCGCTTGTAATCTGGTGAAAAAACAACAAAATTATTGTACTAAAGAAATTTAAGATAAGAGACTATCAGGACCACAAATTGCTTGTAATCTATTTTGCCGAGATCATTCAACTATATATAGTGTAATAATTAAAAAAATATGAAAATGATGAAATTATAAATCCGTTATGTTTTTCGAGATTTTGGCTGAATCTTCGTTATTTATTATTTTTCAATTACTTGATCACATATAATTCATTAATCTGGAAAACACTAATTACGAGTAAATTGTAATCTGTAACCATGGATTATTATTCCCCTTATTTCTATTCAAGGTGTCCAAAAAAAAATGATTAAAAATGAACTTGTGTCACTGGGGTAAAGACGTGAATTCTGACATTTTTGTTCACTTTTGGAAACTTTTCGGAGATATTATTTTGAACATTCTTCTATTAGGAAATTTTTTTATTTTTGGACTCCTTGCGAGAAACTGCTTTTTTTGTAAACATTTTTTTTACTCTTGAAGTGTCATGACTTCGGACCGTAGTTCCGCGATCGTCTGATTCAAGCGTGTCAATTTATCCTGCATCACCATATGCTCTTGTTCTTCCTTCGATTCGCGATATTTTTGGTAAATTAATGATGCTGCAGTCGCTACAAGCGCCAAAGTCGCGCCCAGGGCAACGGCCACGAAATTTGCATTCATTTGCTGACTCATTTTTGGCTTAAATAAAAATCATCAAATTAGCAAAATCCAAAAAAACTTCAAGATATCTATTATTTTGTTATTCAGAAAAAAATGTTCAACCATTTTCTAAATTATTAAAATTCAATTTCCCCATTTTTCAAATCTCACATCTTCGTCAATATTATAAATATTACTACAAATTTAAAAAAAATCGGTGCAAGTCAATTTTTAGATGTGATTGAAACACAAAATAACTAACTGAACATGAACAAAGTCATTCAAAATAAAATAAACATTGTTTACCTAAATTATCCTAAACTCTCATATAAAAATCATCACTCCGGACTTCGATGACTCTGAAACGCAAAAATCATCAATAAATTACATAATCTCTTCAAGATAAAAATTCGCAAAAATGCATAAATTGCGATGTGGCAGTGACCGACATAACCTCCAAATTGTGCAAAGTCGCCGGTTTCGAAAAAATTGTACCCTCACAAAAAAACCCTCCAAAGCCAAATTTCAACATGATAACAATAAACAACTTTGACAGAAGTAAACAACACCATACAGTTTCAAGTATCACGAATTCTCGGTGAACAAAAGTTGAACATAAACAAAGAAAACTTGAAAATTAAAAATTACGAACATTGTTTTCCCCCGGATTCTCCTCATGGGATGCAATTACTGCAATTATCAATAAACAATTTCTCTCGTTGTTCACGTACGTCAGACGACACAGATGACAATTGACCTAGCCCTACCTGAAAAACAACTGTTAAGCAAACCTAACCTTTGCAATTCGTCTGTTTGTTTTGAAGATGTCAAGAATTGTCGCTTGTCAGTGTTTTTAATAAAGCTTTTTTTAATGATTCAAACGTGTTTTTTAGTAAGTTTTCATTTGTAATAAGAGAAAATTGATCATGGAAAACACAGCGGTGGTTATTTTGCAAAAGGCTGTGGAAATGGATCAAAAAGAACAATATACGATGGCATTGGTGCTTTATCAGGTAAAAATAACGACATTTTTTGTATTTTATCACGTTCATTCGATGTTTTGTGTATCAGGTGAATACAAATTGGATTGTTAATTTTTTTTTTTGTGTAACATGATTTTTTGGTTTTATTTAGGAGGGACTTCAAGTACTTGTGGATTTTGTGAAGGGTGAGTTGTTTTTTGTGTAAATATTCTATTTTTTACTGGTAACTTTGGATTTCGGGCGCTTTTTTACAGTTTTTAATTTATGTCGCGCGATAATTAAAGAAATTTTATTCAATTTTGATCATTTTTCATTGATTATTGCAGTATGGTTTTTAGGCATTTTGCCACACTGTACAAAGTGGCGCCATTTTTATTTTTTTTAACTGTTTTAACCGAATCAGATCGAAGGTAATTCCCGAAATATTTTGACGAATTTCATCTCCAAAGTTTTTGGCGAGATGGGAAATCTCAAAAGAACAGTCATTTACTTTTTTCATCACAAAGTGTTTCAAAATCGACTTTTGGAGAGTCGCCATTGCACCAGCGCCAACATAAAATATATTCCAATAAAAATATCCAAACCGTCATATACCCAAAGAATACAAAAATTAATATATAATATATAGAAATGAAACGCAGAAACAAAGGACACGGTGAAAAAAAAACACTTCCAATCGAGAGCTGCCCAATACATGGACAGAGCCGAAAAAGTAAAAAACCTCATTGACGAAAAAAAATCTGCGGGTAAATACCGGGAACAAACGAAAATCGAAGACGGTTCGACAGGACACGGTTATTTAACCGTTTTCGGCAGATTTTTTGACGCTTCAGTTACAAGCATTCTTGTCGAAGAACCTTATATCAGAGTTTTCCATCAGGTACAGAAGAAATTTCCGTATAATTTCGCTTCTTTAAAACTTTCCGCGCGCCGCCATTTTGTGGTAAAAGCCACAAGGTGGCGCCGCTTTGCCATAAAACCGTTGAAAACCGTTATTTTCCGTCATCGCTTGTTGCAGTGTCAGAATTTTGTGAGATTCTGCGAAATGGCAGTGCAAAAATGCAAATCTTTATCGAAAATAAGACTAATAACGACCAGAGACCCTGGAGATTCAGCAAATCAGGCCGCTTGTTTGGGAGAAACGAGAAAGAGTTTGCAGAAGAGAAATATTGTGTTGAGTGTAGAGTTTTCGGAGACACTTCATGATAGGAAAATAGAGTGAGCGTATTTTTGACGAATTTCGCTGGTTAATTCGTATTTCGTGTCATCATTTACATTTATTCTAGATTAAGCAACGGTTGGGTGATAAAAATTGGCCGCGGCCTCGACTATTTCAAAGCCCCGGAAGGAAAATTTTCATTGGGCGTTTTCGACCTCGAATTGCGGTCTTGCCACGAAACGGTCGTCGATATTTTTCATCAAAGTCACATTTTACCATGTTAACGACGATACAAAACAATGTAGAATATGTTATATCGTGGGGAAAATGTACGAAGCATGATGTAAACAGTACAAGGTGTGCTCACCTACTTCCAAAAAAATTTTATGGCACATTGTCATACTTTATTCCGAAATACATACAATTTGTACATAAAAAGTATCATAACTACCCCTCCTCGAAATACGCGCAATGCACAACGTAATACTGTTTATTCGTCCACGTAACAAACGGATCACAAAAAGCGTCATATCAAATCGCTCGCGACTTTGATCTGCTCCCTCGCTCTCTTCGACGCCATCCTCAACGACTTCGTATACTTCAACTCCCCCCCGACCTCCTTTATCACGCAGTCACCCCCGCAGACGTCGACTACTTGTTTCGCGATCTCGGGGTCCACGCAGAGCCTCGTCAAGGCGGCTTTCGCGGTTTCCTCCAATTTCCTGTAAGACGCTTCGATGCCCAAGGGCCTCATGCACAAAAACGACACCAGCGCCACACAAACCCGGGCTCCCGCCAAATATTTTCTCGCTTCGGGAAATTTAGCAACGTTGCCGATCAACGACGCGACTTGCTCCATGAGCAGGACGTTCCCCCCGCCGAACTTCTTTACGCATTGCACGAGTTTCCGCAAAGCGTCGTGTTCGACAATGGCGACGACGCATTTTTCGGAGTTGGAAAGGTTGTTCAGGGCTGCGGTTGCGAGGAGGAGAGTTTGGGAGCAGGAAGTTTCCAGGGCGAGGGTTGTCAGGTCACGGATCAAATTGTCGGCGAAGGTCACGAGGGCGGGTAGTCCCAGGGCGTCGGTCCAGGGGGCGGTGATTTGGACGATCATGGCGGCGGCTTCGGTTTTTTCGGTTTCGGGGTATTGTCGGTTTGCCAGGATGTCGCTGAGGATTTCGGGGCCGTCTTCTTGGAGGAAGTTTTGGATGGGGATGGGGCAGGAGCAGATTGTGGAGAGTGCGCGGAGGGTGGAGGCCCGGAGGGTGGTTGGGAGGCGGAAAGAGGAGATTAGGGAGGTTAGGAGGGCCCGGACACCACCACAGCGGGCGATGCTGGCGCCGGCCCTGGGACCGGCGAGACCGAGGGCGGTCAGGGTGGCGATCGCGCCCCGGGTGCCGCTGCTTTCGTGGGGTGATTCGTCGAGGACGCGGACTACTCTCTGGAAAATGAAGGGTTAGTTTGTTAGATGTTGATGTTTGATTTCTCTTTTTGGAAAAGTAGAGTTCCTATAAATAGAGAGTTTGGCCATCTGTAATGTGTTAATGTGTACGTGTTATCGCTGGATCCAAAATGGCGGCGGTACACATACATACATTCAACACGTACATACATTCACTTCTTCCTATTGGAGCCGCCATTTTGGATCCAGCCAATCAAACAATTCCGCCGAGATGGCCAAAATCTCCATTTATTGGAACTCTATGGAAAAGGGGTATTTATTCTGGGATGGTACTTTCGGTACCTTGATGTAGAAGTCCAGACGTGACCCAAGAACTCGTTCGATTTGGGTTTTCAGGCATTTTAGTTGCTCCAAAGTGCTTCGGAGATTTCCTTGGTGGATTCTGAGCGGTGGTGGAGCTTCGAGGTTTCGGAGGAAAGAATAGGCGTGTTCTTCGATTGATTTTACCAGTTCACTTGATCTGACGTTTTCTAGTTTTACGAGTTGCCTGAAAATGGAATCGGAATCAATAAATGTGTTTTGAGTTCTTAGAGTCAAGGGTAAGAAAATCGAATTTCAAGAAACTCACTCGCAAACAATGTCGTAATGTTCATCGAATTTATCCGCCTGCACCAGAAGCTTCGTCACAGCCGAAGTTGACGAAGAGGTGAGGATCTTTGGATCTAAACTGTCCGTCGATGAAACTTTCTGAGTGCTTCTTCTTGGCAAACTTTTACTTTGCAAAGGAATGAAAGTTTCCTCGTCCACCGAACACGCGATGTCTTCGAGCCAGAATTTCACCGAAGCCCAAGGGCCGTAGTTTTTTTCTTGAGTTTCTTCGATTTTTGAAATTTCCTCCATTAGGTGGGAAACCATCGAAGTTTTTTGCTTTCGAGAGGTTGAAGAATTCGAGTTTTCGTCTTCTGGGGATTCAGTTGTGTATAGGAAGTCAGCGAGATTTTCTTCCGTTTCGTCTCTGGAAAAATCGAAATATATTTGTTGATTGGGTGGGAAGTTTTAGATTCTTCGGATATTTTTATCAATTCAATTATTTTTTTTACGATGTATTTGGAGTACTCAAAGTATTGTGGATGTCGAAAATACTCCAAAATTTTGGTTTTTGAAGTATTTCGAGTACATACATTATTGATATGCACACAAATATTGATGTTTTTGAGGTCTTTTTTTACGATGTATTCAAGTACTACAAATATTGTGTATATCGAAAATACTCAAACATGTTGGTTTAAAGGACTCAAAGCATGGAAGTTTTTATATTTTGTACACATATATTCACGTTTTTGTATTCTTTTTTTAACGGTGTACTTGAAGTACTCAAAATATTGGGGATATAAAAAATAGTATTTTGAGCATTTTAAAAATACTCAAACTTTCTGGTGTTTGAAATATTCGAAGTGTGTCAATTTTTATTTTGTGCACAAGTATTCACATTTCTTAATTATTTTTTTACGATGAATTTGAAGTACTCAAAATATTGTGGTTACCGAAAATACTGCGAATATTTGATGTCCAAAGTACTCGAAATATGGAAATTTACATTTTGTACACAAATATTTACGTTATAAAAAAATCAGTCTATCAGTAAAAAGTTCTCATCCAAACTCGTTATGTCCGAACAGTATAATTATGCATTTTGCAACTGCAGAAGAATCAATACTAAAAAAACTATTATTCAACCAATCGACCTCGGTTATTACATTACGACAAGTTTTTATTTGCAACGTAGTATTTTCCTTTGAAAAAACCGAATCGGCCAAGTCACCTTTTTTATCGTCTCGTATTAAATAGCAATTTCCGGCGGGTTGAAGATTAACTTATCAAACGCCATTACATTACTAAGAAAACAATCATAAAGAAATTTGTCACACGCCATAAATCTAAAGAATACACAACAATCAGCAATTTAGCAGAAAAAATCAGCAAATGCACGTATATATAAAACTTCGAAATTTCTCATTGGTCCATTCTAAAATAGGTAAAAATTCAAAATATATTCTAATCCAACTCAATTTTTTCCGAGCTTAATTCGAATTTAAAAAATTTATTTTTGCATTTTTTGGGACAAAGAACGCTATTCAAAGGGTTCATTAAATTTCTAGATAACATTAGAAACTCTTTCAAATATTTACAGTGGACTCGTGAGTTTTGATCCATGGATTTTTTTATCTTGTTTATTTCTCGCAAGCGAAACATTATACGGGGCTTCGCCATGCTCTCGATAAGCGAAGCGCCAACCATGGCTCTGTTTTTATCAACAATTTTTACGATTAGGAATATATCTTCGAAAGCCGAGATTGTGAGGTTGATTCAGAGTGAGCTAACCGATACGGAATGCATTATTCAAGCATCTCCAGATCTTTCGTGTGTCATACTTTGCACTTCGAGACAAAAATCCGTCACGAAAATTTTGCCTCGTGAAAAATTTTTGAAGCTGTGAAGTTTTGGGATTTTCAAGTTTAGAAGTCTTGAAAGTCTAGAAGTTTTAGAACTTTGGCAATGTTGAAGCTATAAAAAATTATGAAGTTTTAAAAATGTTGGAAATTTCGGAGTTTTCAGCTTAAGAACCTTTTAAAATTTCGAAATTTTAGTTGAAGCGAAATTTGGGGAGTATCGGAAGTTTTAGAATTCTGGTGATTTTTGAATTTTTTGAAATTTGTAAAATTCGGTACAATTTTTTTGGACAAGTTTAAATACTTTCGAAGTTTTTAATGTATGTTGAAATTTTGAAATTTTTTAAAGTTCGTGAGTTCTGGAAGTTTCAGAATTTCTGAAATTTTGTAATTTGGAGAATTTCTAAAAATTTGGGGATTTTTAACTTGTAGAGATTTGGATTCTTCAAAGTTTCGGAAATTTCTGAAGCATTGACAAATTTCAAAGTTTAGAAGATCCGAAAATTTTGAAGTTTTCATAATAATTTTGATGAATTTTAAAGCGTCTTGAAGCATTAAAATATTTTAGAATTTTGGGAATTCGGAAATTTTCCAAGAAAGTTATTAGGTGTATAATTTGTTTTCCTGACCTCAAAATTAAAGAGATTATGAAGAATTTAAAAACGAATCAAAAAAAAATCAGGAGTCATTAGATTCAGCGAATAATGTGAAACATTCAAAAATTGAAGGCTCAAAACTCGGAAGTCAAATCCAAAAATTATAAAATATTCGAAAATTCGAAAGGTCACACAAATTACTTGAGAAATATTGAATATTTTGAAAATATTGCAAAATTTAGAAATTACGAAAATTTTGTGTTTGAAAGTGGAAATGTTCCGAAAACTTCGGAAATTTCCAAAACTTTAACAAATTTGAAGCATTCAGAAACTCTAAATTTTTCATTGTCTATTTAGAAAATTTTGAAAATATTGAAAATTGTAAATAACGTTCGAAAGCTCGAGTACTTTGAAGATTTTGTAAATTTTGAAAATGTAACAAATTTGAAATATTGAAAAATATATAAATTTTGACAAATTAAAAAATTTTACAATGGATAATGTCCGTAAATTCAGGTATTTCGAAAACGTTTAAAATTTTGTTGACAAATCCAAAATATTGTAAAATCTAGAAATTTCGAAAAACCTGAACATTGTGAATAATGTTCGAAAAGTCAAGTCTTTCGAATATTTTGGAAATTTTAAAAATGTGTATAAATCAAAAATATTAATAAATCCAGGAATTTCGATAAATTTAACAATTCTGAATAATGTTTGAAAATGCAAGTATTTCGGAGATTTTGGAAATTTCGAACATTTTTACAGATTTAAAATACAAAAAATTTCAGAAACTCCAAAACTTTTGTAAATTCTTAAAACTCAAAAAGATTTGAACGAAAACTTCTTAAATTTAAAGATCGAAAGTGGGAAACCCAGAGTTAAAAAAACGTCGAGTAGATGAAGTAAAAAACTCTAGTAGTCTAAAAATTATAAATTTTTCATAACTATTCAGAAAATTGTGAAAATATTAAAAAATCTATAAGTTTTGAAAAATTTGAAAATTGTAAATAACGTTCGAAAATTTGAGTATTTTAAAGATTTTGTAAATTTCGAAAATGTTAACAAATTTAAAATATTGAAAAATATATACTTTTTGAAAAAGTAAAAAATTGTGCAATAGATAATATCCGTAAATTCAAGTATTTCGAGAACGTTTAAAATTTTGTTGACAAATTCAAAATATTTTAAAATCTATGAATTTCAAAAAACCTGAACATTGTGAATAATGTTCAAAAGTTTAAGTATTTCGAATACTTAGGAAATTATTTGAATGTTTACAAATCAAAAATATTAAAAAATCTAGGAATTTCGATAAATTTTAAACTAATGTTTAAAAATGCAAGTATTTCGAAGATTTTGGACATTTCGAAAATGTTGGCAAATTCAAAATACTAAAATTTTTAGGAACTCCAAAATTTTCGGGAATTCTCAAAACTTAAAAATATTTGAACGAAAACTTCCATAATTTCAAGATCGAAAGTGAGAAACCTGACGTTTAAAAAACGTCGCATAGACGAAGAAAAAAATTCTAGTCCAAAAATTATAAATTACAAACTTTGTGTAGTGAAAATCATATTCTCAGCAGATTTTTAACATAATGATTTTCTTGTTTATGAGTTAATGTTTTGATGAAAATTGAATGACTGAAAATAAATTCGTGGGAACACAAAGAGTCTCGATTTCCTTTTCACCGGGAATATTCAGGAATCGCGCATATGTTCACTTTCGTTATCTGCCCGCGGGGGCCTGAAATAACGGGCCCATTTGTTCATTCGGCCGCAATCGCGCACGTGGTACGTGATTCAATGCAAGCGCATTTATGCGTAAGTACCCGAGCACGCTGGTTTATAAATCCGCGCGATACGAGCACAGCGCAGGTGTGTCGAAGATTAGTCACTTTAGAAAACCCGGAATCGCGAACTTTATCCACAATCTCGGTCATGCCTTTTGTCCAAAACACAAAAATCGAAATAAAAATCGGTACTAAAAAAAACCAATCCCAAAAATCTAAAACCCAGAAAATGAAAATAAATCCAAAGTACTCCAAAAACTTCTACAAATTCTCGTTTATGTCCATTAATTGAAAAATTATTTTTTTTCTCTAGTGGTGGAAAACACACTTTTTCTCACTAGTGGTGCAAATCGTTCTTTTACTCACTAGTGGTAGAAAACGCGTATTTTCGTACCGGATACCACATTTTTTATAGTTGTAGTTAGCTGTAAAAATTAGTCTTTCGATTTCTACTCACGTTTCCAATGTTCGTAAATCCCATCGAGCTCCCACGATGTTCGCTTCATTGTGTCCCAGGCTGATTTTTCTTTCCTTTTGTTTCGGGGTCGAGGTGTGCACGGGGTTTTCGATCATGTTTTTCGAATCGCTTTTTTTATGTTTGTGACTTCGCCGCGAAGTCTCGACTTCGTCGGAGCATTCCGATCTGTCCGAGTCGGAAAATCCAGAATCTTGACTCCTGCGGCCTTGGCTCACTAGGCTGCACGTCCTTCTCCTCGATTCCGCGATTTCCGTTGTGTCGGGACTTGGTGTGGAAATTTCTTCATTTCTGTGAGGAAAATTTTGATTGAAAACACGGTTTTTGACATGGAAAATTGAGGGTTTGAAAATGAGATACTGGAGTAATTAAATTTTAGGCTTTTTATCATTTTTCTTATATGAAATGTTGCTTTGTAGATACTTATTTTTATTGATCCCTGATCAATGAACTGATTGTTATGTATATACAATATTTTCATTGATCCCGATCGAGAAATCGAAATTCACAAATTTGAAAAGAAAAAAAAAAGGAACATAATAGTAGAATTTTACGAAATTAGTATTCTGCAGTTAATTTCGATACATTCCGATATATTTCGATACATTTCTGAAATTTCGGAGTTATTCGAAATAAATGATAGTTACTGAATTAAAATAAGTAAAGAAATTGAATATGAGTATAAATCTGGAAACCTTAATAATTTTCAAATTTTTGGATTCAATATGAAGCTTTTGTAAATTTTTTTTGAATTGATGACTCGGAGGCGAAAAAACTATTTCAAATCATTTTGATGCCGAAACATTGAAATTTCGAAAATTGCAATATTTCGTAAACAACAAAATTTTCTAAGTTTTTTTTTCAAGTCATTCATTATTTTAGAAAAAAAATTTTTAAGCTCATTTAAACTTGATCGAATTAGAAAATCAGAGAATTCGCAAAATTCGAATGTACTAATTCGGACATTTGAATTTAGAAAATCGCGAACTTAATGACTAAAATTGTCACTTATACAACTTATTTAAGTTTTGAAGTTTAGTAACTTCAAAACTGAAATTCAGCATGCAAATTAGAATATTTATAAACAGTTACATTTTCAGATGAAATTTGATGAATGAACCTATTATATTAAAAAGAAAAATAATGTTCGATTTATTAGAAAATTCAAAAAATAGATCATTCGAAAAATAGTTCCATTTTTCTGAGTTCTCAATTTCGATTTTCAAATTCTGATGTTCCGAAATCCGATAGTATACTCATTCTAGAATATTTTTAGAATTCTAATATTCTAGAAACAAAAACATTCACATTCAAAAGTTGTAAATTGTGGATATATAGAGTTAAAAATGTCGATCAATTTTTTAACTCAACAACGACGCAAATTATACTCCTCTTATTAAAGGAAAAATTCGAAACTATCTTTTACGAACAAATTTATGGTAGTTAAAAAACTTTCAACAAATTATTTTCATAATTGTCAGAATAAGAAACATTTTCGAAACCGGAATAAAAATGTCTTGTCATAAAAATTAAGAATTATACGTTTTTTTTTAACATCGTCTCAAGATCATAAATTAACTCAAGTACCACTCACTTGAATGAATAATTCCCAACTACACGAAAATCCCTCAAAAATAAAAAACAAAAAAAAACCTCGGAAACTTCACACAAAAACACAAAACTTAATTCCTCCGCGATGTTTTTTCCAACTCTGCGGAATTCCGAATGCGCTCCGTGTGACGAAAATGAAGAAAAAAATCTCGTTACTCACTAGTGACTCACACGCGCAAATGATTCACAATTGCCGTGCATAAAAAAGAAGAAAAGAACTAATCGAGGCAAAATTCAAATCTCACGCATTAGCATACAATTCGCGCAGCGCTCCCAACTACCTCGATTTTCGGTCCTCTTCGATCGTTTCAGGGTCTAAATCCAAAGTCTCCATTCGCCCCCAAAAAACCTTGCTCTGGTACCGCTTAAAAGCGCTCATTTGTGGTTTCCAAAAATTCCACTTTTTTCCAAAAACCACAAAAATACACCTTTTGTTCAAATATTCACAAATTAATCAATTAACACTGTCAAAAACTTTCATGTCACCATTTTCAATAAAATTTGTATATTTTTCAACTATAATTGCGTCATTTATGAATAGTAAATTTTAATCAAAAACACACTGAATTTCAACTTTGACTGTGTTTTTGAATGATTAAAACACAATTTTTTACTTTTTTTGAAACTCAAAATGGTTCTCTACGAATCTCTGTTTTTAAGCAATTTTGAGTTTTGGGAATCGAACTTTTCGTTCAAAAGTTATGAACAAAAAATATAACTGGTTACTTGTTCGGCGCGCGCGGATCGACTGTGTTCCGCCCTCCCGGCGAAAAGCTAAGTCGATGAGGATTGAGGACTGATAGTCCCCCCTGAAGGGTTTTTTCGGGTGGGGAAGGAGCGCGTGCGGGCATAGTGCATTGTGTCGAGTAACCGACAAAACTCACAAAACTGGCAGGATGAAAACAGGAACAACCCCCCCGCCCCCTTCGGTGCCCTTCGCGACTTCGGAACAGCGAGGGGGTCGGTTGACTTGAGACAACTTGGAAGAAAACGAGCTTCTTCCAGGCGTCTGTTCGGGGTGCATTTTTTACCCGTATTCAAATCTTTCAATACGTTCGAAAATAATGAACGAAATCGAAAGGACGAGAACAGGATGTTTTGAAATGCGTAAATTGGACATTCTTTCGTGGAAAGATTTCTCACTTGGGTACGCATTCAAATTTTTCGATAAATTTCGAAATATTTGATAAAAATAATGAGTTTGTATACTGAGGAAACTGCACCCTTGCTGCTGCCGCCAATGTGGGGTACAGACTTCGATAATCGAGAGTTTACTGTATTTGAGTTAGTTTAATTGAGAGTTTACTGTACTTGGAGGACTTCAATCGAGCGTTTACTGTATTTGAAGGGTTTGAATCGAGAATTGCCTGTGTTTAGAATTTAGATGACTTGAATTGAGGATTTGTTGTGTTTGAATGACTTGAATTGAGAGTTTTTGTACTTGAAGTACTTTGTTCGAGAGTTGACTGTATTTATATTACTTGAATTCGGAGTTCACTGTATTTTAATGACTTGAGTTGAAAGTTTACTGTATTTGAAGAGTTTCAATCGAGGGTTAATTGTATTTAAAAGACTTGAATTCAAAATTAACTGTATTAAAATGACTTGAATTGAACATTTACAGTATTTAAATGATATAAACTTCTAGTTTACTGTATTTTAAATACTTCAATTGTGAGTTTCCTGTATTTAAAGGACTTTAATCCAGGGTTGACTGTATTCAAAGGACTTGCATTGAAATTTACTGCATATTTTAATGATATAAACATTATAAACTTAGAGTTTACTGTATTTTGCGGACTTCAATCACGGCTTACTGTATTTGAAAGACTTAAACCGAAAGTTGACTGTATCTGAATGATTTTAATCGAATATTTACTATCTTTGAATAACTTGAACTGAGAATTTATTATATTTAAAGGACTTAAATCTATGGCTTAGAGTATTTCAATTACTTAAATCGAGAATTCACTGTATTTTAATATTCTGAACGGCTTCAATCCAGAGTTAACTGTATTTAAAGAACTTGTGTCGAGAAATTACCGCAATTACAGAAAAATTAGATAAAATTATATTCGGGAATTCCGAAAGTTGGAAATTTCTTTATTTCGATCTGCATCGTACAGCGGAACGCAGATGTTCCATGTGGCGCGTGCCCGATGGCTCTCGCCATGAACGAGGGTGGTGATAATAATTTTACTGGGTCGACCCCCAAAGGGCGACAGCACAAAGTAACACCTGGCATTTAAACGCCGCCAGTGATTTCTTGATTATCATCTGTTTCCCGTTTTCGCACTTACTACGTATCTTCGCGTTCGCGCCCCAATAGATTTCGGACATGATGTCGAAAATTAGTCCAAAACCACTTTTTTTCGTACATTTTTCATGATTCAGGTTTCTCAAAACTAAATTTTGACAAATTGAATACGTAATCGGTTCTTGGTCATCACCTGACCCCAAAAAATAAACGATTGATAATAATGAATAAATCCAAACAAATGACTCAGGCGCCTTTTTTTCGTCATCACGAAATCATTTCAATTCTTCACTCGGCATACTTCAATTACACAAAATAACTGATTAACGCGAATTAAAATTCTTCCGCAATCGCCGAATAACCCCCGAAGTCACTCGTCATTTCAGTCACGAACGAACGAATGTAAAAGGACGAACAATCGCTATTCGCTCATTGAACTTGAAGAAAACGCGTTGAACGACCCGCGCATTTTTATGGGCGTAGTTAAAAATAGATTTGAATTTTTTTCTGCATTTTTCTATACATTCGAAACTCGAAATTTTGCCATCTCGAAACGAGAACACGATTCTAGGGATAGGGTAGGTGATACTAAATATTGATCTCTCTCTCTCTCTCACACCAAACGACTGCTCTTGTGAGTGAGAGGAAGACAGTTGCGTAACTTCCCATTACGACGGTTTTCGATATTACGATTCCTGTAGATATATTTACGCATATACTTGGCAAACATGGTGTAAACAGTGCTACGTGAACTGTTTCCACGATGTTTACATGAAGTTTGTGTTGAACTGTTTAGAAATATAGAATAATTTCATGTTGAGTGTTTACATGAAGTTCGACTTGAATTTTACGTTAAACTGACGTAAAATTTTTATGTAATTTGTTTACGTAAAGTTTACATCAAATTTACGTAAAGTTTATACATAAATATGTATTTAGGGGACTGTTTTTACGTAAAATAACTCGTAAATCGTGAGTTTTTCGGGTGTCACGATACTGTATTGGTAATTTGACGTGGACTTTTGTCGAAATTAAGTGTTTTTTATGTACAAATGGCAAAGCATCGAAATTCACGATTTTCGAAGAATCACCCTGCGATGTACATGCACGAGGCAGAGTTATTTGTGATGGTGAGTTGTAACGGTCCGCTACATCTGCCGCCGCAATAGGGGTAGTCCATGACCCCTCGTCGACTTTTTTTTTAATCCATTGACGCTGCTTAGAATTCGTACCTTATTACATAGTTTACATGCACTCATCATCGAAATTACGAAACAATGACCGATGACGCTCTTCCACAGCCTTGCCTTTTATTATGGGAAAAATCATAATGCGTGAGATAATATCAGAATAAACGGACAGCACTCGTCTATGAATTGTTAACTGGGAGCATATTAGACATTAAATATTGTAAAATATAAACTCTTTTTTCGAATATGATACAAATAAAAACAATTTTGGAATGGGAAAAAAAATTATGAAAAATATGTGAATTGTAGGTCATTATAATTTACTGTTTATGTAAATTATAAAAAAGATCGAAATATTGTGATGATTTTATTAACTTTCGGCAGATTTTATTTTTTTTATATGGTTTACGAACGTTTTTGAGAGTAGTCGAGAATTTTGAATATTTTTTAATTTTACAGTACTTTTCTCAACTTTCTACATTTTTGAAGAGAATTATTAAGAGCGCTGTTGATTCGAATTACGTTTGAAAATTTTTAGTTTATTTTTTATCGTTCTGTCAACGTTTCAAAATGAGCTAAAAGATATAACCGAAATTTTATTTCAAATTTTATATTATAACATAAATATTACAATAATGTAGTCGCATATAATGAATCAATTAAAAACCTAAATTGGGTATTCGTAACTTTTGGTCGTTCAACTTTATAAAAACAGTATGATATTAATGATTTCTGTGATTGACTGCGAAATAATTTTCGTAATAATTTTTCACGAAATATTTTCCTAGTAATATTTTTTTGGTTCAAACCTATGTTTAATTGCAGTTTATCATGTTTATTCGACTATTAGAACTTCTGTTGAATCTAAGCCAAAAATAGGTAATAGCATATTATGTTCCAAAGGGTAAAAAGTTTTTTTGGACGAATGCGAGTTTATATTCCTCGGCTTCGCCTCGGAATATAATCGTATGAGTCCGAAGCAACTTTTTGCCCTTTTGCACATACGATACTTGATACACCGAATGCAATAAAAAGGTTTTTCGGGCCCGAGCAGGCCAATAAAGAACCGTTTATTGCACTGAGGTGTATAAATAAATAAAAAAAAACAGTTCTTAAAATTTCATTGTCCTTATAAGGACATGAAATCCGAATGTACCGCGCATCACGTGATCAATTCAGTCATCAGAACGTCGCGCCACCTACAACTTTTTCGACAATGCTTCTCTTGTCGTCTAAAATGGATTCCAAAAGGAAAATTCAAATTTCCAATCATTTCAATCCTACATATCCGTTTCTGAACATAAAAAATTGATCATCTTACACGAATTTATCTATTATGTACATGTTGGTAATGAATAATGCTACTCATTTCGCTTTTTAGGACGAATTATAAATACCGTTTTTAATTTATTTCGGGATTTTCACACCAGCGCCACCTTGTATCACTTTTGCCTTCTGTTTTCCTTTCTCAGTTCAATGTTCAATTTGCCAGTTTGTCATATATTGGATGGATGGTCATGGACAAATTGATTCGGTCAAGAAAAATGATAATTGCCGAAAAAATTTAAATCTTTGTGGAAATTGTAAACAATTGTGACCTGTTTTGAGTTCATCTCTCAGAAATGGTGAGTATTTTTCATTAGTGACCTAGTGTTTCTAATAGTTTTGCTGAGAAGTTGAGAATCTATTTTATATGGTGAATTGTCCAAATCACCCACATGTAGTTTTCGGTTTTTATTGCTACCAAATAATATACTTTTCGAATTCAGTTGCAAATTCGTTCAACGATTTTCGTTATTTTTCATTTTATTGCGGGAAATTTATTGGAAACTTTAAAATGTAGAACTGAAAATGAAATTGGTAAATTAGGTTATTTTTGCGTGTGTATGCTTGATTTATTTCGAAAAAAAATTACGAGAAATGACATTAATTTTAGCAGCAATTTTTTATGAAATTCAGCATTTGTTAAAGTTGGAGAATGTGTTAAGATAGAAAATTTGATGATTTATCATGTTATAAAAATTATGTGTGTGTTTATGTGTTTTATTGTTTGTTTGTTTTTTTGTTTTTTTTTTTTTGAAAATTTTTAGTGGTTAAAACCTTCCAAAAAAATTGCATTTTTTTGGTGCGATACTACTTTTCGGTAGTAAATAGATGAAAGTGGTACAAAATGAACAAAATTGAGAAAAAATAAACTTAACAATAGTTCAGTTAATTATCTTTTTTATTTCATCAACCTTTTTTTATGTTGTGCTAAATTTTATTTTGTAAATTAGTGAAATATAATTCGAAAAATGAACGAAAATGATTGATAATTTTTGATTCATTTGTTGTCCAAATGTAATGACTTAATTATTTCCAAAAAATTGAACCATGTAATGTTTGTCTTAAAATTATTTTTTTTGTTGAATTAAAAAAAA
This sequence comes from Platygaster equestris, assembly GCA_030522785.1. Lineage (NCBI taxonomy): Eukaryota > Metazoa > Arthropoda > Insecta > Hymenoptera > Platygastridae > Platygaster > Platygaster equestris. The sequence goes on from JAPYZK010000238.1 coordinate 41,105, forward strand.
AAATTTTTTTTCCTCAAAATTCTCTAAAATGATTCTGAAACTTTTTTTCAGACGTCACTTCAACCAGTCCGTGTCCTGAAGCAACAGGCGGACGAGGAAAAAGGAGAAATCGCCCGATTAAGCAATTTTGTGGGTATGCAAGCAATAGGCGACCTGGTAAAATCGACCTTGGGGCCGAAAGGTATGGACAAAATTTTGGTGTCCCATGGCCGAAATGTGGGCCAAGTCCAAGTTACCAACGACGGGGCCACCATTTTGAAAAGCATCGGCGTCGACAATCCAGCAGCAAAAATTCTTGTGGACGTTTCCAAAGTCCAGGATGATGAAGTCGGAGATGGAACTACATCCGTCACTGTTTTGGGTATCCACAAAATTCAAAACAAAAAACAAATAAAAAAAATATATATATTTCATTATTGTTAAGAAATTTTTGTCACAGCGATATGAATATGGCATAAAAGTAATAAATTTTCAAAAAAGATAAAAGATATTGATACATGAAATTTCAGCCTTTATCTAATTTATAAAAATTCTGTGAACTTGAACTTTTTGAAACAATCATAGTAGAATTTTATCTTACCAAAAAATGAAAATATTCCTCAATCAGTAATATAAACATTTTTTCAGCCTCCGAATTCATCCGAGGTGCCGAAAAAATGATCGAACAAAAAATTCACCCCCAAACGATAATCTTGGGCTGGCGCAAGGCATTGCCCATTGCCCTGGACGCTCTGCTAAGTGTCGCGGTCGACAATTCCGCTGTCGCCGGCCTGTTCCGCGAAGACCTTTTGAACATCGCCAGGACGACCTTGAGCTCAAAAATATTGTCCCAGCACAAGGAGCACTTCAGCAACCTCGCGGTCAACGCGGTTTTGCGCCTGAAAGGTTCTGGAAATTTGTCGGCGATTCAGATCATCAAAAAATCTGGTGGATGTCTGTCGGACTCATTTTTGGATGACGGATTTTTGTTGGATAAAAAACCGGGGATGCACCAGCCCCAGAGAGTTGAAAACGCGAAAATTTTGATCGCAAATACGCCTATGGACACTGATAAAATCAAGGTGACATTTGGGGCCTAGGAGGGAAACCAAGTTTTTGGCTCTGGGGAGAAAAAGATGGTTTTTGGGCTTGTTGTAGGAAAATATTAATCTACGTTTTCATGATTTAGTAAAAAATATCTAGATACTTTTGAAAAATTATCATAATTTTCAAATTATGTTTAGTAATTATAATTTATCTCAATTTTTTCAGGTTTTCGGATCCAGAGTTCGAGTAGACTCAATGGCCAAAATTGGCGAATTGGAAGTCGCTGAAAAAGAAAAAATGAAGGTTTGCGAAAAGTTCATTTTTTGTATATTTTTCAGATATTGTCGATCAGTTGATATGATGGTAAATTAAATGTTATTTTTTTTAGGACAAAGTTGACAAAATCATCAAACACGGATGCAACGTCTTCATCAATCGACAATTGATTTACAATTACCCGGAACAATTGTTCGCCGATGCTGGAATCATGGCCATCGAACATGCTGATTTTGATGGAATCGAGAGATTGGCTCTCGTAACTGGTGGCGAAATCGCCAGTACTTTTGATCTCCCCGATATGGTTAAACTTGGCACTTGCGATCTCATTGAACAAGTGCGTTTTTCTCAATGTAGTTTTTTTTTTGTACATTTAGCTATGACAAATATTCTAGATATTTTAATCCAGTGTTCGAAACTTGCAATTTGTAGAACTATTTGATTGAAGAAATGTAAAGTTTGTACATTTTGTGTTTTATGATTTTAAACATTTGAACATTAGAGAATCCAGATACTGGAATTCTTTGATTTTTGACATTCAAATGTTGGAATTTGATTTACGAAATTTCAGGTTCTAAGTTGGAGGTTTTAGTCGTTTATATATTTGAAAATTTATGTTCTCTAATTTCATTCATATTTCTGAATTTTACAAGTTTAAAAAGTTAAATTAATTTTTGAACTTAATTTTGTAAATCAAAATTTTCTGTCAACGTTTGAATTCAAGCTATCAAAAAATTCTGATTTCCAAGTTGATATTGAACTTCGTATTTTCAAATTTCACAAGTTCCAAAAGTCAAGTTCATTTGTGAACTTGAACAATTTCTGTAAATATGTTTGAAAAATATATGTCTCGACATTGAAATTAGCAAATTTTTGGATTCCAAAGTTTTCAAACTTTGAATTTTGTAAATCAAAAAATTCCATCTCTATCAACATTTCAATTTAAGCTATCAACAAATTCCGATTTTCGAGTTAATATTGAACTTTGTATTTTCAAATTTCACAAGTTCCAAAAATCAAGTTCATTTGTGAACTTGAACAATTTTTGTAAATCTAAAAAATCCATGTCTCAACATTTAAATTCGCAAATTTTTGGATTCCAAAGTTTTCAAACTTTGAAATGTGTAGATCAAAAAATTCCATTTCTATCAAAATTTGAATTCAAGCTATCAAAAAACTCCGATTCTCAAGTTAATATTGAACTTCATATTTTTAAATTTAACAATTTCCATAAGTCAAGTTCATTTGTGAACTTGAACAATTTCTGTAAATTTGTTTAAAAAATCTATGTCTCGACATTTGAATTCGCAAATTTTTGGATTACAAAGTTTTTAAACTTTAAAAATTGTAAATAAAGAATTTAATTTTTCCACTCCAGGTGATGATAGGCGAAGACTCCCTTCTTCGTTTTTCGGGCGTCCCCCTGGGCGAGGCCTGCACGATCGTGATCCGCGGCGCTACGCAACAGATCTTGGACGAAGCCGAGCGCTCTCTGCACGACGCCTTGTGTGTCCTGACTTCCACTGTCAAAGAATCCCGTATTGTGTATGGCGGCGGCTGCAGCGAAATGCTCATGGCCTGCGCCGTCATGAAAGCCGCGGAAGCCACGCCTGGCAAAGAATCCGTGGCCATGATGAATTTCGCCCAAGCTTTGCAACAACTGCCGACTGTCATCGCTGACAATGGTGGTTACGACTCCGCGCAACTCATCAGCGAATTGAGGGCCGCCCACAATTCGGGGAAAAACACTTCGGGATTGGGTAAAATATGAGAATTATGATAATGGTTAGAAAATTATTTGTCAAGATCACAATTGAATTGTGTCGAATTTTGTTGAGCAGTGTAAATGTATTGTTCGGAATTTTGATTACAGTAAGTTTAAAATTATTGTGGAATTATGGAGATTTTTTAAGTATTCCGTTTTTCAATAGTCGATAAATATTTATTTGTTTTCCTGCTTTCAGATATGAATAAAGGAGAAATCGCGTGCATGAAAACTTTGGGAATCACTGAATCCTGGGTCGTGAAAAAACAGGTCGTGCTGAGTGCGGCTGAAGCGGCTGAAATGATTTTGCGAGTCGACGACATTATTCGCGCGGCCCCAAGGAAAAGGGTCCAGGACCGCGGACATTGCTAATTTTGCATTTACAAAAAAGTTTTCGGCGCTTTGTTATATTTGAAAAATTGCATTTCTAATCAGTTGCATGAAAAAAAAAGTAAAGAACCATAATTCATTTGTGGAATGAAGTTTTGTGCTTGAACGTAATAATTGAAATTATCATTGGATATAAATTCTTTTTAGTTGTAACTTAGTGCCACTGAACAAATTATATGCACGATAATCTTTCTCATGGCGTCATTTCTTTTTTTATTTCTTAAGAGAATTTCAAGTATTTCGTCTGCGACATTTTACAAGTATGAAAATAGATGCTTTTTGTATGTTCACAAGTTTTGGAAATAAAGTTGAATATAAGTACAGAATACTTGTTTCTTTTTCTGTGATACTAAATTATGCTGGAGAGAATCATGAATTGTTAGTGACATTTTTGGAACGCACTTTTTCCACGTTGCGTCAAAATATAGTTCGTAACTAGTGGAATTAGTTTTCAACTCATTTATAAACTCCACATTTGTTGGGAAATTTTTAAAATTTTTATTATTAGTTCCACTACTTGCTAAATGTATTATTTTCCGTTTTTTTTCATAGAAAAAAGAAAAAAAACTTTTTTTTTTGAAAAAAACGTTTTTCATAGGAAAAACAACGCACTTCCCTATGCTCTCCCATAGTAAGTTGCCCGAATTTTTGGCCTCGCCTTCGGCTCGTGCCACAACCCTTCATTTCGTCAAAATCACCAATGCCAGCTTGCACAACAATGTTCTATTCATCTATTTCGTAAATTCTCCAGAAAATGAACGAATACCTCCTATGGAAACATGTGTTCCCGATACAAGTGATGAAATTTGTACGATATTCTGCAACAGCAGACATATGTGCAATCAATGAATACCTTCTATGAACTCATATGCTCCTGATACACAGTGACAAAATGGACGAATACCTCCTAGGTTTCATGTGCTCCTGGTACAAATGAGATGAAATTTGTACGATTTTCTGTGACTGCGGAAACAACGAAGACCTCTTTTGAATTCTGCTCTCCTGGTATTTTCCATGATAGGCAATTTTGTTGGCAACGAAACGTGAGAAAATCACGTCAGCGGCACATCAAAAATTTTTTCGATTTGTCCAGGACCGTATCTTGGACTTTTGGGGCCCGAACAAAAATTTTTCCAATTTGTCCAGAGCCATATCTTGGAATTTGGGGATCCATATAAAAACAACTTAATCAAATTTTACGCAAATTGCAGAACTGAATAAATGTATAATTTCATAAAAATAAAGAAGAAATTAATGAGTTTTTGAATCTTATAAAAATTGATAGTTTCTGTACTTACCTTTCAACAGGAACAATTACTTTCGTAGCCAATCTGAAAATCTTTTTAAAAAATTTGAAAAATTTCAGGTGAAATAATATTCCATAAAATGCAACTTCTCTGTTTTTTACTGCGGATCAAAATTTTACATTCTGAATATTCAATTTGCAACATTGTACAATTAATCAACAATTGCAACGATTGTCGTAAAAATAGAGCTGCTTTTTTATGTACACAAAGATCGGAATAAAGCCTACATAAGTACAGTATTTTTATATACCCCAGGGCAATAAGCCCTGGGATCGCCCTAGGACTTACGGAATACCGTGTAATTTTCCTTCGGTATAATAGTATATTATGTAACTAGTGCAAAACAAATTTTTCACTCGACATCAACCTACAAACTCGCACTAATAAACAAAATTTTGCGTACTAATCACATAATGTACTATTATTTTTCAATGTGCAAACCCCTAAATCCATGTTACCATAATTGCATTAAAAAATGCAATAATTTGAGCCACAAATGCATCTACTTTTTCGTTCTACGAAAAATGCCTCCATTTTTAAAATCAACGAACTCAAATTCAAACACTAAAACATTCCAAACCTTGATAATACTTTCACATTTGAAAACGTCGGCTACAAAATCGACAAATTAACGAGTCACAACGAGGAAATAATTCAAATTGAACATTTACAAATTCGAAACTACCCTTAATAATTCTAAAAAAAAAAAAAAATCTCAAAAACTCATCTTCAGAAAATTCCAAAGTTCTACAATTCAAGATTTTGTACTCGCAGGGCTTAAAATTAATACGAAAATCGAAGTTTCGAGTCGTATCCAAGTTTCTCCAAATTCGGCGTGCACGCGAAATTGATCATCGGAAGTGGACCGCACATTAGAACAATCGTATCCGGGGAGGGGGGGTACATGTGCTCGGAAATCATGTCAGCTGTGACGTAACCAGTGCTGTATTTCCAGTTTTCGGAGCTGGTATCTACGGTGTACCAGATTTTGACCTGGTCCGGGTTGTTTTTCTCAACTTCGTCGAGCTCGTCGCGGAGCAGAATGTCTTTTTCGGTCTGGTTGGCGAACAGGAGGGAAACTTTGGTGTGGTCTTCGGGATCCTTGACCATTGCGCGAATCAGTTGGAGCATGGGGGTGATGCCGGAGCCCCCTGCGATCATGACGACCTGAAAAACGATGAGTTTGTTTAAATAATATGGTTTTAACAATTAGACAACTTTTTTTGGATTTACTGGATAATTTACAATTTTCAAAAACGTGGTGATTAATTAGATTTATTCCTATAAAGTTTGAAGACTTACAAAGTGAAACCACAAACTCTTCATCAACTTTTAAAACTAAAAAGATTAGAACGTCAAAAATTTGAAGTTTGAAAATTTGATATTATAAAAAATTCCATAAATTGCTATTATGAAAAATTCATAAGTATTTCAATCAAAAAATACGAAAAGTATGAACCTTTTGAACGAGATGATCTTTGGGAGGTTCTTTCCTCAGTAATTTTATTGCAAAATTGCCTCGGCCTTTGTAAACAATTTTTCCTAAAGGTCCTCGAACCTCAATGGTGTCACCAATTTTCATGTCTTCCAAGTGCTGCGACATTTTTCCACCCTCGGGAAATTTGGGGTGAACGTTTTTAAAGTAAACCTAAAATGCAAAGTTGTGAAATAAATATTCATATTGTAAATTATCACAAGAATGTTCAATTTCATTTTACGTAAACAACAATGTGAAATATTCCGTAAATTACTAACTGAATTTTGAAAAAGGTACAAATTTATCATAGTCAAAAATTTCACTGCAATTTTTGAATTTTTAAATAAAAATCTCTCCAAAATTATCAAGATTCCTAATATTTTAAAATTTCATACTTTATATCTTAGACCCAATCTCGAATTCTTAAGATGACAAATTTGACAATTCAAAAATTCAAGTTCGAAAATTTCAGTTTCAAATATTTCAATCTACAAACTGAAATCAAGAAATTTTATACTCGAATTCATGTATTTACAAAATATCGAATTTCCTAATCTAAACTTACAATAACATATTTATACAAATTCATGCTTCGTGTAAACTTTTGACATTTCAAATGTAAAGGCTTGAATTTTAGATCTTTTGGATTCCATCATTCAAATTACTTTGACGACGAGATCGATGAATCCTCGATCATCGTCACTCGAAATAGGAGTGTATGATCTAATGATGGTTTCGTCATTGATTTTCGCTGTCAAATGGATGTGCTGTCCAACTGGCAGTCCCAGGACGTGTTCTGGACTGGGCAAGGAAAATCGGAAACACCTGGTGTCATGACTTATGACCTTTTTTTTGACCAGGGGCAGACTGTATTTCTCCATCGGGTCCTGCAGCAGAATCGGGGCCTTTTTTCTGCCATTTTGATAAACTGTGAAAAGTTTTACGAAAATGCCCACGATGATGACTGCGACGGCTGCTGTCGCTATTGGCAGGGCCTAAAAAATTAAATCGCATTAGTTTGGTTTTGTTATTATTATTGTTTCATAATTCGGTGATACTTGAAAAGAAACTGGTTTTTTAGAATTTTGATAAATAAATAAATAGCTCAATGTCAGGAAATAATTATTTAATTTTTGAGAAAACTGACCGTCTTTTTTCAAAATTCTAAATTCAACAATATCACAATATACAGTTGACAAATTCATTAACTTCGACGTTCAAAAATCAATCGAACTCCAATAATACAAATTGCATTTCAATCACCCAATTGACCTAGTTACCCCAATTAATCACGAATTCAAGGTAATTGGAACTCTTCATAAATATTTACCAACATCCCAAAATACGCTAAATCACACAAAAAAACACACCAAAAACTTCCAAAAAATGTATCCAGTCAAACAAAACCAAAAAAATTCAAAATCCTGCAAAAAAACCAAAATAAATGACAATTTAAATGTCACCGCAAAAAGCTTTTGAGATTATGTCCATCAACCTGAAAAAAAAAACATCCAAAACTACAAACCAATATTTCTAAATAAATGTTCACATTTCTGTGACCCAAAATTTACCAAGGAACGTGTATGCGGCATTGTCAAGTTACAAAATCACTTTCGAATTTCGAAAAAATCATAAATTTTCCGATTTTCCGGAAAAGTATATCACAAAAATTGCGTAATCTCTGGTAATCTCGAACGAGCAAATTTATCGAGCATATATTTATAGCCAATCTGCGCCCCTGGCGGGAAAATTCAAACGGCCAAAAATACGAACTCACCTCGAAATCGCCACTCGAATTTTCTGGCTCTTTCATATTGCGGAAAATCTGGATGATTATTGTGTTATCAGGTCAGTGATAACCTTCGGTTAACTGAGATGATTATTTTCACTCGATTGATTATGTAAAAGACACTAATTAGAGGAAATTATATATATGGAGTGGAGCGACGAGTTTGGAGGACGGAAAATTGTGGGATTTACGATTTTTTGTTGGGAATGGTTACGAATAATACTTAAAGTTACGAATTGAGTATACTGACAGTTCATAAGCTGGTAATTGCTGACGTACTGAGAGTACCCGGGCGAAAAAAAAAAAACCGATGTATTTTTGTACGAAAGAGGGGATTGTGTCAGCGCTAGCGGTACAGTTATAGAGATGTTTAATTTTATGGTCTCTGGGTTTTATTAATGAGGATTCAGGTAATTAACCAAATTGAGTGATTATATTACTTGTAGGATATGTGTATATATATAGAAGTACATCATAATTTGATTCGGACCAAGTTCGTTGAAATTTCATGATTTAATTATTTTTTAATAATGCTGGAATCGCAGGAGTCAAACTTTAATTTTTTAGAAATTAATTAATTTTAATTTTAAGACATATTGATAATTCTATTAATCTTTAAATAACGATCTTTTATTGATATTTTATTAATTAAAAAAAAGAAATTTGAACTATTGACGTACATATCATAATCGAAGAAAAAAATTCCGATGCCGGGAATCGAACCCGGACCTTCTGGGTGAAAGCCAGATATCCTAACCAGTAGACCACACCGGAGATATTTTACAGTATCCGAATATCGTACTTTACAAGAATTAACAATATAAATTTCCAAATCTACGAATCTAACAAGATCTATCAATTTTTCCGTACGATTAATTCAAATTAATTTAAATTTCTCAAATCACTTCGGAATTATTATCATGATCATCGTTTACTTGCTGAACAACAAAAAAGTTTCGATTAGACATCTTAAAGATTGCGAAAAAAGTAAAAAAAAACTTGAATTCATCTTTAAAATAATCTTAAAAACTTTGAAATAATATCAACTTCTTTAAAATCACTTCATAAATGACAGTCATTGTTGCGCAAATTAATAATTAATCCCAAAGTTTGTTCACTTATTCGAACAAAACCGTTTGAATTTCCGCGCCAAAATATCCAAAATGGTAGAAATCACAATCACAAATATGTATGGATGACATTCACAATATCGTCACAATTGTCAAAAATTGTAAACACCGTTGACAGCAAAACTTTAGAAAACAGGAAAATGTAAAATAATTAACAATGTCATGATTATTTAGTTAAAAAATAATGGCTGTTATTCATCGGGCGTTATTGACGTGGTTCAATCTTTTAATATTTTTGATTCTTTTGGTTCTGAGACTCGATCAAAGAATTCAATGGAACTGGTTCATTGTTTTTATTCCGATGTGGCTGTACGATAATATTTTGTTAATTTACGTCGTTTTCAATATGATTTCGCATTGCAAAAATGGACCGGACGTTGTTAGCAGTTTGCAAAGAAAAGTGAGTTTATGTTCGTAAGTTTTTGTTGGAGATAAAAACAAGGGGGTAACTTTTTGCTGATAACAAATTAAATTGTTTATTGTATCAATTTTTGTATATTTTTGATTGAATTTTTTTGTAACAGTGCAGTGATTCTGCGATATTTCAAAAGTGTTGTTATTTATAACCGATTGGATTGTTTATTTTTTTATATCAAGTTTTTGCGATAATTAATTGATTTCAACGAATTACGAAATTTAATATTCAGCTTTCATTGTTTTCAATTAACGAAATTGTTGATAACATTGATTTTTTGTCATTTCAAAAAATGTTCTGAATTCCGACCATAAAATTCATAAATCCAATTTTTTCTAAAATTTAGAATAAACAGATCTTAAATTTTGTAACTCGAAAATTAGTTCATCCAAAGTTTTGAAAATTTCAAAAAATCAAAATATTTTTTACGAAAGTTTGTAGTTTTTCATACAAATCCAAATTATACATCTAATTTATCTACCATCTTAATAGAAAACATTTTGACAAGATATTAAACGAAGTTTATCAAAATAAGTGATGTCGTCATGTCAACGAAACCTTATTTTTTCTCAACTCAAACAAAGATTGTTGAAGTCAAACAGAATTTTCACTTTTATCTCTTATCTTTCCAGATTTGGTACATGCTTGCAGTGCTCATGAAACTGACTGCACAAATTCTTATTTGTTTGAAACTCGAAGCTCCACATTGGAACTTACCTGCGAAAATTGTTCTTGCCCCTTTTTGGGTTCTGCTTCCTGCCCTCGCAGTGGATATATTCATCCACTTAATTCAACATTCTCGATACTAAAAATATTTAAATTTTCATTATTATTAAGTTTTGTACAATAGTTATTGTAAATATATTATTATAATATAGGACGTAATTTGGCATCACATAACAGATAATCATTTATGTATTGGAATAGGCATTTTTATTCTTATAATTTAATTTTGTTGTATTTGTACTTAATTGTAACATCCGAATTTCAGAATTGTTTTCAAGTATAGAATTGTGTAATTCTTGAAATTTTCGGATTTCGAAATTCTGAATTTTTGATTCTATTCGAACATTTTTCAATATTTCAATGAGAATTTGTAAATCTTGAAATTTTGGAATTTAGTAGTTCTTATACCCAAATAAAAATTGAAAAATAAAAATTTCTAATGTGACTTTTTCCTCGATTTCAAAAATGGAACAAATAAAGTTCGTAACATTGAAAACATTTAAAGTTGGAAAGCTCAAAAATCGAAATTCGAATATCGAAAAGTGCGAATTTCGAATTTTTTTCAAATTAAATTTTTCTTCGATATAATAAATTAATAATTCTGTAAATAAAGACGATTGCTTTTCTGAATAAAATTGAAATAGTGCGTGCATTTTTACGCAAAAAATTTCGTACAGTTGAAAAAATAAACTGAAAAAGTGGAGTAAAATGAAAAAAAAAAAAAAAAGAATACGAAATTAATCGGTCTAGAAAACAACTCCAAAGAATAATTTGCACTAATTACTCTGTTGACATACGCGCAATTGCACATCTGCAGCAATTTATCGAAGAACAAAAGGAAAGTACGCGACGCCTCGTGCGCGTATCTAATTTTAATGTTTAAAAAATCGAAAAATTCGACTATTCACAAACTCTCGAAATGTTAAAAAATCCTAAATAAGTTAAGTACGCAACACTTGTAACTCGAAAAAATTCCCCTATTCTGCAATTCCATAATCAGAATTAAAAAATAAATAACTGAATCAAAAATCAAGGAAAATCGGAAATTCAATAAAAATTCACGTAATTACCCCCTTCCGAATAAAAAAAACACTAAAAATATAGAACTCTGAAACAAAATTTCAAAATTTTTTTCGTCTCCAAATACCCGCCACGCTACTGAACTCAACTCCCAAATAAAACCATCATCGTTACCAACCCCCCCGCTTTTATCACGATTCCCAAGATAAGCCCAAGAAAATTTCCTCCGCATTTTTTCTCAGTTCGCGCCGCGTCTTCGCGAGGTTCGAAAGTCCCACTAAAAATAGCCGAATTTTCAAACTCTGAAGGATGAATAGGACGGGGATATAAATAAACAAAAGTCAATGTTACGCGTCGTTATCTGATTACAAATTCGCGCTTACGTAAAATTTCGCTTTTCATCGTAAATGTCGAGTTATTATTTTTCGCGACGGTGAGATTATTTTTTGCTCGGTGAAAAATGAATTTCCAAATGAGAGGAAATCGTTTGATACTGTTCTGGTTGTTGTGCGCGGGAAAATTCGTTCATGGGACTTTTACGGTTTACGAGGTCCCAGCCGGGCATTTGGCAGAGATACCATGCCCGAGCAGCGATGACCACCATAGGTTCATGTTTTGGCAACTTAAGGACGACGGGGAAATCATCGGTCCCGGAAATGACATGGACGAGAAAAAATACAATTATGAAGTTCTTACGGGAAAATTGTATATTCGGGTATGGTTCTGAGGAGAATTGAAGAATTTTCTTTTTTTTTTTTTTCAAGATTACGATCGAATTTTGTCAAATTCCGTATTTTTTTTAGTTTTACGGTAATTTTGTAAAATTACAGAGTTTTAAAATTTTTACCGTAATTTTGTGAAATAACAGAGTTTTTGATCGTTCGAAAATTTTTTCTTGAATCAAAGAATTCCATGGAACTTAAATTGGAAGAATTTCGGATAATTCGCGATTATTTTTAAAATTACATTATATCGTCCAAAATTGGAGACATTTTCATTATTTTTGAAACTTTAAAAATATCATTAACTTTTGACTTTTAAAAATGATTTAAACTTCGAATTTCGTGAAATTTTTGTCATGTTCTTAACATTTGGAAATACGATTTTTCGTACTTATAAAATTTTTACGATGATTGTGTAAAATTGTCGGGAGTTTTTGAATTATTGATCGTTTTCAATTTTATTCTTGAATACGGAACTCCAGTATATGGACGAATTTCGGACGATTCGGAATTATTTTTTAATAATTGAACGTATTTTATGGAAATTACATTATATCGTCCAAAATCTCGAGACATTTACATTATTTTGGAAATTTTTGAAGTATTATTATTACCTTTTAATTTACAACAGAACGTAAGTACTTCGAAAATTTAACAAAATTATGTCAAATTTGAGGAAATTGTTTCAAATTCTTCAGGGAAAAGTGTTGTTGAAATTTCAACGACACTTGAGAATTTTTTAAAAGTTTTCACTCATATAATGAAATCTTAAACCTTTGTAAAATTTGGGAACTTTTACTTTGAATTTTTCAAATTTCAATTTCTACGAGTTTTTGGATACAGATAGCAAATTTTGCGATTTTTACACTCAAATTCGGATTTCTCACACTTTTTTGGATGTTTCTTGTCACGTAAATAATTGCGTAAATTGAACATTTGTTTAAAAATATATTCCAATTTAGCGAATTCCACAAGTATGATTTCGAAGTTCTAATAAGAGTTTGCAAATTCGAAAATTCAAATTTTCAATTTCGATAATTCGAATTTTTCGAATTTTCAAAATTATTGATTCCCAATGTTTGATAACATTCAAATTCCTACCTACCAAATATTGATTCTGACATTCCGAAATCGTCAAATTTTGGAGTTATTCAATCGCAGATATCACATTTCCCAATATATCAATTTGAATTCGAACTTTACCAATTCTCAAAATTCAAAATCCCAAGTTTTTGAACTTCTGAAATTACGAATTCCCAAATTTCATGACATTTTAATTCCTATAATTACAATTTATCAAATCTGAAAATGAATCTGTATATTTTTGGAAACTCTTGAAAATTTTCATGCATTATTCAAAAAGCTTCGAAATTTTCAAAAATGTTCCGTTTTTCAGGGAGTTTCGACAGCGGAATCTGGATTTTACAAATGCGTTTCAAAAGGGGTTAATGACGCCTCGAGAATCAAAGTTCACGTTGTAGAACTGATCGTGAGAAAAGATCGAAGTGAAGGCGCGGCAAATACTTACGAAGTAACAAAATAAAAAATTAAAATAAAAAAAAACAATAAACAATATACATACGGATATAAATTTTTTTTTCACGTTTCAGACAATTCTGATTCGAACACTAGCTGTCATTGCAATTTTGGCAGTTGTGGTTGCAGCAATCGTTTACGTTCTCTTCATTAAAAAAAGGAGCAACCGATTTTTTGGTAAGTAACGAAAATATTATACATTTTTAAATAATCGACAAATGTTTCGAAATCCGACAGTTGGACCTTGAATTTCAAGTTTTTTTATACATCCCATTTTCTGAAATTTAGCGATATTTTAAGTAATCATTTTTTTACATTCAGAAAGTAATTAATTATCGTGTAAGTTTACCAATTTTTGATTTCAAGTGAAAAACAAAAATCTTCCGGTGCCGGGATTCGAACCCAGGACCTTTCGATAATCCTTGCTAGAGTATTTGGCTGGTAATCGAAAGGTCCTGGGTTCGAATCCCATCACAAGAAAAATTTTTTTTCAAAAGAATTACAAACTTGCATATCATGGATAACTCAATTCATTTTTATAGAAATTGACGAATCCAGGGAAAGTTCCCCTACGCAATACACAGGAAATTTTCAACCAATCGCGAGCCCTCTCCCTCCGCCACCACCAACAATTAATGTCGGTATAGACAACGCTGGATTAGATACAGATTTTCCGAAAGCTTTTCAACAAACAAACAATTCAAAAATACCCTGAAATGAGATCTGAAAAAGTCGGGATATTTTTAAAAATCATATTCGATTTTTATTTCCAAGTTGTTTTGGAACAATTTCAAATAATTTCGGAATAATACATCATTATTTATTTCATATTCCAAAAAATGAAAAATAATAGTAAATAAATACTACGAATTTTTTTTACATTCGACTATAAATATAATTTTCGACGTGTTTTTTTGCGTGGAAATTATTCATAGTACTACTAAATTTAAAGACGAGTTTCTTTTTGGTTTTTTTTTTTTTTTTTTTTTTTTTTTTTTTTTTTTTTTTTTTTTTTTTTTTTTTTTTTTTTTTTTTTTTTTTTTTTTTTTTTTTTTTTTTT